>JANHJO010002102.1:59809-70350 GCA_032468235.1 Pseudoxyrhopus heterurus | reverse complement strand
TTCCTGAGTTCCCGTTGCATTGCAGCCCCCCCCCCCGCCCAACTTGTTCAGTCCCCCATACTCTTTACCTGAGACTCTCTCCACTTCCCATTTAAGAAACTGCATGTCTGGAGTTATGACAACAATAAGGACTGCTTGGATTGCCATTGCTAAGCGAAGTGGTCATGTGACATCACACTTTACAAGCACATCACTTAGCAATGGAAATCCCAGTCCCAATTATGGTTGTAAGTTGGGACTACCTGTATTCTTGTCAGCTCATAGATAGGATTCAGACATTTGGCCTAATGTGCTATGCAAACTCAATAATGTGCCATCAAATCAATGTCAGCCCTTAGAAGTCAAACCCGGATAGCTTTTCTCCATATGAATTTCTCCCCACTTTATGGCTCAGTACCTCTGTGAAACCAGAACTGGGTTTTGGGAAACCCATGCCTCAATTAACCCTGAGTAATTGTGTTGTTTGGGTAGTTTTAAATCATTCTACTGTGATAAATGTAATAAAATGAAAAAAATACCCTCTTCTGGGATCAACACTGAATATTAGAACTTCCCTGACATAAAATCTTGGTGCATCTTCATAAGTTTTGTTTTTTAGAAGTATTTCTTAGCTTTTACCTGAGCTTCACCCTCATTTTCTGCACATTGAGCAAGGTAGCTCCAGAAAATTGTGGCTTTCCAAGACAATTGCTTCTCTCAGGAGATTTTTTAAGTTAAATGGAAGGTGTTGTACCACTGCAGAAGGAATTTCTATAGTACTTTGTTTTTTGTAGCAGGCAGTAATTGGGTTCACACAAAATGTTAAAATGTGGTTTGCTTGTTTGTGACTTAGTTTGCTGCATGGATCAACTATATGTCAATAAATCCTGATTAATTAAACCATGATTTAATGTGTTCTCTGAATACATTCACGGATGTGGGAAAAGGTAAAAGGAATAAATTTTGAGATAAATCTACTTCAGGTGTTCCTAGTAATTAGCTGTTCTCAAATTCAGCAAAAGGACTACAGACCTGTATGTACTATGAGCAATAAAAGTTTCTTTAAAACCTTGACAAAGCTTCTGCAAATAATTTGCTTTAAAATAAGTATCTCAAAGAGAGGCTTTTGTTGTGTGCCCTGAGAATTGGAGTTAAAGATGCATGCCTGTCTTGATTCATGATGGATTGGGGAATGTCTAAGTACTTGGCTATATGCATAAGTTATCTGGCTATGAGCCATGGTAGCACAGTGGTTAGAATGCAGTATTGCAGGCTAACTGCCCACTGCGAGGAATTTGATCCTGGCTGGCTCAAGGTTGACTCAGGTTTTCATCCCGAGGTTGTTAAAACGAGGACCCAGATTTTGGGGGGCAATACGCTGACTCTGTAAACCACTTAGTGCTGTAAAGCATCATGAAGTGGTATATAAGTCTAAGTGCTATTGCTGTGCATAAGGCATTGAGGCACAAACTAGCTTGCTATCTTATCCTAGTGTGTATATGCAGAGTGGCTGCAGCAGATATTGATCACCCTTGTTGATGTCCTTTCATTTCAAATAAAGGTTAAAATTAGTTGCTAATCAAATATCCTATATTTAACTATCTCTTTGCATTAGCCAATAAAAGTCTCATTTCTATAACCTTTAATGAGGCAAAATGGTGCGCCATAGAGCAAAGCATTTTGAACCAAGGTACTTCAAATTGGCTGATGTACAGATTCTGTAAAAAAAACCCCAGGACTTTTGAAGGAATGAATTCTAGGGAAGTTGTAGCTGCTTCAAGCTGCTGCTGTGGTCACATGATCCTCATCTTGAAATTGACAGTTTCCCAGCTACTGTCACAATCCTTCACTCTTTGCCTGCTGGGAAGTGAAAAGGGAAGGAAGGAAAGAATAAAGAAAGGGAAAGAGGAAAAGTAATCCCCCTGTGCATTCCTCCTGGCACACCATCCTGTGAGCACCCCCCGAACCCATATGGGCACCTCATGTACGTCCCCCTACACTCTTCCTCATCTGCACACCCCTTTCCCAGCATGCCATCAGTGATTCACACCACACTCCCAAGTACCACCAGGCACTCTATCTGTGCCTCCTTTACCCCCCCCCAGCCCCACGTGCACACTCACAACACCCATGCAGCTTTCTTAACCCACACCACTGCCCCCATCACACCCTACACAACTATGCAGTACCTCTCGGGCATGTCCTTCCCAACGTGGATCCCTTGCTCCTTCCCCCTTACATGGCAGCAACCACTTACCTCCTTGTTGGCCTTGGAGTTGCAACTTCCTGCTGGCTTCCCCAGTGACTTTTTCTCTCTGCAAGCTTCCCACAAGCAAAGTAAATGGGGAAGCCACCAGGGAGGGAGGGAGGGGAGAGGGAACAGTCAAGAAGGGAGGGAAGACAAAGGGAGGAAGGATTTCTGATGCTCCCCATCAGCTTCCCAGAGGGAAACTCAATGGGGAAGCAGGCAAGAACTTGGAAAGTTCTGCTGCTCTCAACTGCTCTTCTGCCCACTTGTCATTCTGTTTTTCTGTTTAGGTAAGGAAATACATCTGAAATGACCCAGCTGGGCATGAGTTGTCCAGTTGTTTCATGAAATTCAGGAACAGCAAAAATTATGGCATGAGGTTCATTCCCTGCTCCACCTCGGTTTCAAGGATTTCGGATTTGAAATATTATGCACTGCACCAAATGAGTAGACTGGAAAACGTCTATGAAATATTTATCCATCTATTGAATTTAACCTTCAAGGAATTGGTGTAGTTGCTGCGCTAAAGGACAAAACAAGTCCACCTCTGTTCATTTTCCCTAGGTGAAAATAGCCTTTTCCCTCTAGAACTATCTTGCTACTACTGATCCACAAGGGAGTGTGATTAACAGAACCCAGCTGATGCTCTCCTGTATCTTCAAATATGATGTCATGTTAGGGATATGCCCTAGGATTTGACACTTCAGGGACCTTGGAATGCTGGCAGACATTTCAAGGCTTAGGAGCAACTAAATTATATGTCTTTAATGATTTTGGATCTCACTTAGTATGTTCATTAAAAGGTAGTCCTATCACATGTATTATTTCTGTTTTTTAGTACTGTACTGTTCTTGCTTTGGATGCTAGAAAGGAAATCATTTAACAAGCCAAGACAGTGGGGATGAGGAGGGAATAAGTTATTAATGGCTTTTTAAATGATTGAAAAATATACAATAAAGAAAGCTTAGATTAGTTATCAATGGAAAACCTAGAAAGGGTCAACATTCACTTTTGAAGACTGGCTTTGGCTTGACATTCAAGAAGTTTCATGTGCTATTTCCAGCATCTTGAAGTCCTGGCAACAAAGATTGGGGGGGGGGGAAGGTCTTGTAGCTGAAGACAGAGGCAGAGCAACTCAATGTAGAAAATATTGGACAAAGAGACTGCCGTGATAACTAAACATCCGAAGTAGTAATTATAGAGAATATTTGTTACACCTCTGTATAATTAACTGTTCAAGACTCATTTCCTTTTGATTAATTTATGTAGGGACCTTGTCTTAGTGTTAAACTAATCCTCACCATTCATTCATTCCTAAAGGAGGAATCATTGGCACCCAGAAGTTGTCATTTGCGTCGTTGCTTGAGTCAATGCTCTTGAGTTTGAGCCTTTTATTATAAAGCACAATCGGGCTGTCAGACAAGAACACCATGGATTCTTCTGAGAGCAAGGAATTTCTAAATTTCAATTCTTTTAAAAAGCATAAGATTTTCTGAGTGAGATTTGAACAGTAAAAGTTAATATGTACCAAATTCAAGCTCCAAAAGGTGTCTTAATACAGTAAACTGGACCACTGGGATTTATAGTCTTCGAGGGCACTGTCACGATTATGAATTTTTATTTTTTTACTTGAACCCTCAGGTCCATTAATCAGATCCAGACAGAAAATAGTGTCTTGAAAGGACAGAATTGTCAACGAAGTGCCTTTGAACACATACTTTACTTAGAAATTTCTTTTCAATTCCAGAACTTTAAGCCTTTTATGTATAGTTCAGGTGATATTTCCCATCCATTCTTAAAAACTCAACTGATACTTTCAGAAAGGTAAAAAAGTAATTGTGAGACAGAACCAGTGCTGAAACATTACCCATCACCAATAGATCCTGATTCATTTTGTTAGGCCCTTATCTAATCCAATGCAATGTGTCACAATAATTCTTCAAATTTAGACCAGGGTATGGCCCTTTTAGAGTTGTAGACTTCAACTCCCAGAATTCCCCACCTGATTTAGACCATCAGTTCCCACCCTCTGCTCATTGCAGGAATCCAAACTAAAGCATCCACTGAATAACATTTTGCTGGATCATTGGTTCCACTATGGAATTGCTCTTGCTGTTAGAAAGTTCTAAATTTCAGTTAGAATCTACTTTTCTGATTTGCATGACAGAAATCCCCAAGAATAAGGTACCCCTCTTCCACCAATCAGTTCATTAAAATGGGGTTTCACTCTTTTGACTTCTACTCAGTACTGCACATGTTCCTATTAAAATTTCATTCTGATAATGCCAGCTCCAAGGTTTTGAATTCTATTTCTGCCTTCGAAAGTAGTAGCTATCCCACCCAAACTTGTTTATATTTCAAACTTCTTAACCACCCATCTCCCTGAGGGGTATATACTTGTCATATATACATTCCATAAACATTTTCTTCACCTTTTCATTCAAATCAATAGAAATAATGAGAAAATCCAGGACTGATCCTTGTGGTATTAATACCCTTCTCCAATTTGATGAGGTTCTATTAATTGAGCACTATTGAAATACAATTTTCAAGCAGCTCTGTATCCACTTAACTGTCTTGCTGTATCCAAGCTATCCTCCATTAATGACAATTAGAACTGAAACTGCCATTACTTGATGCAGTCATAAAATGCAGCATCATGTGACCATGCTGCTTGCAACTCCAGCAGTCCCAGTTTGCCATTGTTAAGCAAAGACCTCACATGACTGCAACTTCCTGCCAGCTTCCCCATTGATTTTGCTCATGAGAAACTGGCAGGGGATATCATGTAATAGCAGCTCACTGCAATATCATAAACTGCAAACTGGGCACCATGCACTCAGATCACAATCGCATGACCACAGGGACACTGCAACAGTTGGAACTGTGAGGACTGGTCGTAAGTACCACTCGTTCAGCACACTGTTGCAAGTTCAAACAATAGCTGAACAAATGCATGTAAGCCAAGGACTACCTGTGCTTAGTTTGTTAATCAAGACACCATGGGATATTTTGTCAAAGGCTTTGTTGAAATCAAGATATATCTGTAGTATTCCCACAATCAAGAAAACTACTCAATCAAAAGATAAGGTAAGATTTAAGCTGGGAATCTTACTTTTGAAGGCTGGGATATCCAACTGCCTGCTATGTCACGTTAAAAGATATTCTATAGTGATTAAAACTGATGCAATTCTGATCCCAGATAATTACATTCATTAAAGTAAACAAGTATTTTCTGATCATGTTTCTGTCAGTTGCAAACTTCAGTTCTGGCCTTGTTTATCACAATTTTATGGTGAAACACAGTTTTTGGTTGAAGACTGATTAGCTTTTGTCATTTCTTACCTGTTAAAACATTTTGCTTTTATTGAGGAGTTGGTATAACAATTTTTAGCATCCTTTACTAATGCACATCCTGATAATTTTTACTGTATTTACATAAGCTCTGCAGTTCTATATTACCTGTCTATATATTGTGACTTTTGAACTATGGTGCTGGAGAAGATTCTTGCCAGTCCTTTGGACTGCAAGGCGATCAAACTGGTCAGTCTTAGATGAGATCAACCCTGACTGCTCTTTAGAAGGCCAGATCCTGAAAATGAAACTCAAATACTTTGGTCCCCTCATGAGAAGGAAGGACTCCCTGGAGAAGAGCCTAATGCTGGGAGCGATTGAGGGCAAAGGAAGAAGGGAACGACAGAGAATGAGGTGGCTGGATGGAGTCACTGAAGCAGTCGGTGCGAGGTGCTTAAATGGACTCCGGGGGATGGTAGAGGACAGGAAGGCCTGGAGGAACGTTGTCCATGGGGTCGCAATGGGTCAGACACGACTTCGCAACTAACAACAACAACAAATATATTCAGGAACTAATGCCATTCGAAAAATAAGGTATGTCAGGCAACAGACCATCAAATAGGAAAACACAGAGATGAAAGGACCACAGAATTATATAAAGCTGCAGACGAGGCAGTTCAAGTTCTAAGAGCTCTATGTGAACAGTTATGTAAACAGACACTGTGCTAAAGTAGTTTGAAGGGAGATATAAAAGAATATGCAAGTTACTGAATCGTTGCACTAATTCTTCATACAATCTAAGTTTTGCTTAAGAACTTATAGAAAAGAATAAACTCAAATGTGGAGAGCAATTCCTCATGGCTGCTTTGATGCGTATTCCTTTCCCTCCCACTCAGAGGGGGAAAAAACCAACAATTGTTCTCAATAATTTATAATGGGGCAGAATTGGGGAGCTCTAGGCACTCCTTCCTGGAGATCAATAAACCGGTGTCAACAGCAAAAGATTTTTAAAAATCTGATCTACCGTATCAGTTGGAATTGAGTTGACATGCAGATCAACAGTTCCTTCCGGCTTTATTCTGGTCCTCGGCATATGCCCCACCAATTAGTCAGATATTTTTTTTGCCATTATATTAATCTGAGGTATAGCGATACAACTTATCATCATAAAGGTAAAGGTTCCCCTTGCACATATGTGCTAGTCGTTCCCGACTCTAGGGGGCAGTGCTCATCTCTGTTTCAAAGCTGAAGAGCCAGCGCTGTCCGAAGACGTCTCCATGGTCATGTGGCCAACATGACTAAGCATCAAAGGCACATGGAACGCTGTTACCTTCCCACCAAAGGTGGTCCCTATTTTTCTACTTGCATTTTTACGTGCTTTTGAACTGTTAGGTTGGCAGAAGCTGGGACAAGTAACAGGAGCTCACTCCATTATGCGGCACTAGGGATTCGAACCACTGAACTGCTGACCTTTCTGATCGACAAGCTCAGCGTCTTACCCACTGAGCCACCGCGTCCCTGTAAATTTAAGAATATGTAGTATCAAAAACAAATACAGTAATGCTGAGAAGTAGAGGTGGAATTTGCTTGTGGTTGAATTACTCAAAACTATTATTCTTTCCCAGAAGGCACAATTTTGAAATTGAAATATGAAAATTCCATACTTTGTGTCACCTTGAAATAGGAAGATGTCATCTGATAGATCTCCTTCCAGATATGTTGAAATCAACTCTAAAGAACCGAATTGATATGATATTAATTAGCTTTATCATACTTTCCATTGTCTCATGCTAGAGGGACACTTAATTTTACAAAATCTGATGCTTAATAAATGAGATGGTCTCCAGTGCTAAATTAACTTCTCTTCCCAAGAGCTGCCATGCTGCAGACCAAGCACTTGGATGCAGATAGCCTGAGATATTCTAATTTACTGAAGCAATTAGATGTTGGGAGTCCCAGGCAGTAATGATGATGGATGCCTAGTAAAGAAAGCCAGTCCAGCTCATCTTTCCTAAATTGCATCATCTTCCAATACTCTGCTGTTTCTAGGTTACAACAGATAGGTTTGGCAGAAGAAAATGTAGTACTTAATGAGAAAGTCAAACTGTTTGGGTCTGGATAAGAAATTTACATGTAAAAATCAAGTACCACTTGGTAATGAGTCGTGCCTGAGAATCTGTTATTACTGTACTCAGAGTCAAGCTATTCGTTCTTTGATTCATGATTAATATGCTACTTTTGTATTATAAAGTATATAACATTTACCTGGCTTTGAGGTTACATTTAAAGAAAATGTAAAGAAAAATAATAATGAAATTCATAAAAATGGTCCAGTAACACCTCGGTTTAGTACTCACTTGGGAGGGGGAAAAGAATTGTTCTTCCACTGCCATTAAATATCAAATTGTTTCAGTCACATCATTTTGTTCAGACTATTTTGGATGCAATGGGCATGACTATTATCTTAGGTTTAAATCCAGATGCAAATCTTCTCTGTTACATCCAAAAGTGACTAAATGGTGGCTCATCAAGTTAAAATTTCTTTGTAATGTTGAGATAATGTAACACAGAGATAACATAAGGCTGAAATGGCATAACATTAAAAAAAAATGCAACAGGCCAGAACGGCGTAATAGGCCAAACTTGAGTAACTCTGAAATAACAAGACTAGCCCATCTCCAACAGTCTCACAAATGATTTGGCTCCATTTGAGACTTCAGCCTCTTCTTTAACTTATTCAGGTTGAAAGAAGTTATGAAAGAAGCTTATGAAAGAAGGTGGAATAGGAGGACAGACTCAGGAAAGAGAATAGAGGAGTGAACAAAGGTCTGCAACCAGACATGCCCCATTTATGTCCCAGTGTCATAATGGGCAGATGGTTCCCCCCCCCACTGGCTGGAGATAGATGAAGGAGGGAGTGTTAAAAGGCCAATAGAATCAAACAATCTCTTTGCTCATCATATGTCATTTATTCAAATACAGGAGAAGAAGAGTAACGATCAACAACAGGAATAGTCAATTTCATGCTGATGCAGTTTCTAGCAGTTTAAAGATGGGTAGATAGCGCTTCATTTCATCAGTGGGGAACTATCCTAGAGTGACCTATTCCTGGCGATGTGGCTGTATTTCTCAATTCAATCTCAATGGCTAATTCCTCCAAAAATATCCCAAACCTTTTTTAATCTCCCAAGTCTTTGATAAGGGTCTAAAGCAGGGGTGTCAGACTCACGGTGTCACATTGTTGTCACGTGACGTATCACAACTTTTCCCCCTGGGTGGGCATGGCCAGCGTGTGATGCATCCGGCCTGTGGTCCACGAGTTTAACACCCCTGGTCTAAAGATTTGGCTCTGCCGGTTGAGTTCAGGCCCCAATGGGGAAACAATACAGTGCAAGTCAAGTAACAACAGATCCCACCTCTCCCCAATCCGCCTCCACCCTTCCCACGTGTCCTTGATTTTAATCTTTGGTTTTAATTTATTCATGTTTTAATGTAGATGTATATTTTATGTCTGTAAGCCACGCAGAGTTACCTAATGGTAAGACAGGTGGCCAATAAATTTTATAAATAAATAAATAAATATTCCTGAATTTCTGTATCAGTGGAAACCATACACACACAAACACACAAAACACCAAAGTACTGGCAGGCATAAAACATTGTCGCAGACTGTGTATTGGTTCATGATGTTAATTCAAACATTTGAGCAAAAATCTGTAAGAAGGAAACTAATTGTTCCTGTAGAGATCTTGTCACCCCAGACACGGAGAGTTTCCTCTTATACACAAAATCTCCCTGCCCTTAAAATGTCAAGCTAACCCACACACTGAGTATATTAGCAAAGTAATTAGACTTTTTTTTTTTTGAAAGCATAAGCAATTGCAACAACCCAAAATAAAAAGAATGGTTTCTCACTACATCTATCCTCAGGGTAATTCAATCTCCAGTTCTGACTGATTCTTTAAATTGCATATACATAGCATGGCATGGATGAGCTGTAGTTGTCTAGCAGTTGTTTTGTGGTGCATCTGCAGTGGAGTGATTTACCTTCCTCCTTAGTGGGATAATTTGCCCTGGATCTATGCATACTCACATCAGAAGAAAATGATGAATATGTCAACCAGCAAGAACATCTGCAAACTGCATATTGTTCCAATCCCTTGGGACTGGGTGGAATTAATCTAGATTTAAAATAAAGGAAAATAGTCTATAGCTAGAAAACCAAAACCAGAAGAATTAAACAATATGACCCAGCTTTATAAGCAATGGCATTAAATCAGCACTGTATATTTTACTAAGGGATGTCAGGGAAAAAGGAAAGCAATATAATTGGTAAAATGATACAATATAGGTTTAACACTTTAGAACTTTATTCAGCTTATTACTTATTTCAAACAATGTAATAAATGATGGGAAAAACTTTCTTGATGAAACTTTCCAGTTTTTTCAACCAAATACAGTAACTACTTTCCTGGCAAATGGAGTAAAGTATGTATAATTTAGATATTAAACCCAAAGTAAAGGGGAATAATGTTAATTCACAGCATCAGGTAATTACAAAAATGTCAGTGGAGATCCCATGAATTAATGCAAAAAATATTAGTTCACAAAATATATTGCCTGTCAACTTTGTTACTAAAAATAGGAAGGAGGATCATAACTCAATGGCAGAGCATATGGTGTGCAAAGGATTCCAGGTTTAATCTGCCCTAGCAGGTGGTCAAAAAAATACTTGCTGAGGCCTCTGAAGATCTTTATTGTAAAAGATGTACGGTTATTACTTTGGCATGAAAGTTGAATATGTTCTTATGATGCAAAAATGACTTGCATCTTCTACTAGGAGAAAATAAAATCAATTTCATCTAAGGAAAAAAATCCTAGATGTTCAGTGGTACTAAGACTTTGCAATCAGAATCAGAATCAGAATCCTTTATTGGCCAAGCGTGAATGGACACACAAGGAATTTGTCTTTGGTGCATATGCTCTCAGTAAACAAAAGAAGAAAGGAAAATAAGATAAA
>JANHJO010002101.1:517697-540098 GCA_032468235.1 Pseudoxyrhopus heterurus | reverse complement strand
GATGTTTTGTCTCTTCTACATTATGTTGGCCACAGAACTGCCACCCCCTTGGTTCAGTTCTTTCAATCCCTACATTGATTTAAGAGAAATTAAAACAGTATTGCTAAGGGTATTACTTCCCATTCTGTAGTCGAGCCTTCCTCAAATTTATCCCAACCCCATCCAGAGTTCCAAGCCTTTACGGCTATGGACGTAGTCATGATTCTTAAAGTTGCTGGCCTCTGTGTGGAGTGGGATGGAATAGTTATCTTGTCCTGCTAGGATCTCTATCCAAGCAAGTTTTATAATACATTACAACAACAACTGTTGCAAATTCTATTTCAGTGCATTAAAAGACCTTCTGATAAACTCCAATCTATAACAATCTGAAGAGAGAATTAGGACTCAGACCCACAAATGGCCCAGAAATAGTGACCCAACTGGTAAAAAGCAGAACTTCAAGTCTCTCTTCCACACCTAACCCTGGCTAAAAGAGAGAACTATAGGATAATTTTCAACACCATATAGGAAACTGCCTTAATTGATTAAATATACAAGGCCATTTAACTATAATGATTCTGCATCTAGGTAGCAGAGAAGTTCAGAACACCACTCCATACAGTAATCCCTGGGGAGATGTTCTCACTTCTTTCCTGAATTTTTCTTTTACTTCAGCTATTTCTTCTACAGTATGAACCTCATTAATTGGGGAGGGGATCCCACGTATGTCCTCCAAATATCTAAATTCATCTGGAGTAGTTGTTGGCTACCCTTCAAAACAGATCTGTCTAGATCTCTCTGTCATATACTGTATGACTACTGTAGGAAAGAATTTTCTCCTCAGACAGATTTTCAGTTTGCATCAGGGATAAGAAATAGTGTCTCCTAAGGGACCATACTGAGACTGGAGGAAAACCTTGGGGGCACATGTCAGGACTATCCAGATGTTAAATGCTCCCTTACATATTGCTACCACATGTGCAAATATTTTAGTCTTGTATTTTATATTTTAAATGTTGTCATATAGTATGCATTATTTTAATTGTGATGCTTCTGACAAAAATAAACAAACAAACCACATGTAAAGATACACATACAACATTCTTAGGAAAGTCGAACAAGGTCATCTCTGAGAAATGGTACACTGAGAAAATAGCAGCCACTTTTTACTTGCATAGAGAAATACACCTGCAGGCTCAAAACGACCATGTTGGGATCATATATCTTCTTCCAATGCATGGAAAAAAGGCAGACTGAGGGGTTTATTGGGGGGAAAAACATACCTGGCACTCCTGAATCCCAATCTCCAGTCATTACAATCTATTCAGCATTAATTACTTTGAAATGGGTTGCTCTATTTATATGTATACAATACCCACAAATACCGAAATGAGGCTTTCAAGATACAATTCTAGTAATGGATAAAGAAGTAAAGAATAAAGTAAAAGTAAAAAGAGCCATTCTGGAGTGGTGACTAAGGTGCTGGCTAGAAAACAGGAGAGTATGAGATCTAGTGCTCTCCTAGGTATGAACAGAGGCTGGGTAACTTTGGGCCAATCACTCTTTCTCTTACCCAACCCACCTCACAACATTGTTGCTATAGGGCAGGGATGTCAACTCACAGCATCACGGCATCATCACATGACATATCGTGACTTTTTTTTCCTTCGCTAAACCGGGCATGGGCGTGGCCAGCATGTGATACATCCGACCCACAGGCCACAAGTTTGAAACCCTGCTGTAGGGAAAATAGAAGATATGAGCTTCTATACCACATGGAGTTGACCAAAAATAAAGGCAGGATAAAAAATCTCATAATAAATTAAAAATCCATGAAAATTGGAAATCATCAAAGAGAGCAAGACAGTCAATCTACATTCAGATCTGTGTGGTCTCATCCATTCATCCCACAGGCTTGTTGTTATTTCGGTTGTTCATTTCTTAAAACCCATTGTTTTCCCTGGCTCGGTGGGAAAAAAAACCCTGACAGGAAATAGTAATGAAAATGAAATGAGCAAGCCCTGTTGCATTGGTGGAGGTAGGTCAAATATGGAGCTAGCTTATTTCTGAGAAAATGAGCCACTGCAGCAAAGGAAGTTGGAAAGGGCAGCGTACAGAATAGCCAAGATGTGTGAACAAAAGAGCCTGAGGAAATGGGATGTGAAAAAGAGATTGGGTGGAAGATCAAAGGTGGGAAAAGCTATGGAGTGCATCTTCAGGATCTGATTGATGATGCATCTCTCTCTCCACCACTTCTCCATCCCCTCCTCCAGGCTGAGCTGAGAAGAGACCAGAATCATCCGTCTTCATTACATCATCCAAATAGTCTGTGTCAGTTTACACTGTAAAAGTAATCAATATCCCCTTGCGGCCTGCATGCTGCCTGTCATGCTTTAGTGAGTAGCCCCCACCTGACTGGAACTGTTCACAGGGAAGGGGCCTCGGCTCCTATTTGCACTTAACTCTCCCTACATACTTAAAAACACACTCCCTCACAGCAATATGTTTTGGCTATAGTTTAACAAAGATCTATCCTGGGTAGGGTATTTTGAAATATTGCCTTCAAATGGCATAGAATTATGCAAGGTGCTTTTTGGCCTATATCGTTTTTACTTTTTCAGGAACTGGCAAAATATTTTTTTAAAATTTACATCTAACATATTTCTGCTCATATTTATACTCCTATACTTATGAAATGCACAATTCACTCCCGTTGGATTCTCCTAACAAAGAGAAAGTACCCAAGGCACATTAGAAATACCAAATTAGCCCAATTTTCAAGTTATTTCAAAATGATTCCTTTTCGTGGGTTCAAATGCACTTGGCTCATTCTGCAGTCTTTGTACAGAAGTGGTTACTGCTATAGGCATCGTGCATCATTATGAAGTACCACATGAACCTAAATAACTCTCATTCTCCCATCTTTAAGAAAAAAGAGGCAGAGATACAAATATATCTTTTTGAAAGTGAGAAACTAAGAGCGAGAGTGGGTTTTCTACTTTCTCCTATCAAAATCTTGCAATTCCCAAGGCATTCATGAGTGAAAAACAGGGCAGATTCCCCCCCAGCTCACAGGAAATTACAGAAACATAGGTATGCTAATGTATTGTCTGGTTTGCATAAATAACACATTTAATATGCAGCCTAATAAATTGACGTTGCTCGGATTTTGGAATCTTGGAACTCTCGAGTTATTAGGACTCCCCGCAGACTAACACATGTTCTTGTTTGAAACATCTAAATATCCAAAGGGAAAACTTGATTTTTAAAATAGCGGATAGAAACTGATTGTTTAGTGCAGCAATGAGAGCTTGTTCTGCATAGAAAACTATATCTGAAATCTGTTATGAGCTGGAGGGCTGCAGTTAAGATGCATAATTTAGTTTCATGTAATTTTAATTTTATATAATTATAATTTGCATAATTAACTCCATTTGCATACCATCTTACCAAAGATGGTTGGTGCCAAACCACCACCGACAAACAAATGGCTCCTTTTCTGCACAATTCCTACTTTAACATCATTAAAGTAAGCAATCTGTGTCTTTATTGATTTATTTAAACTAATCTCACCACATAATTATCCAAATACAGAGATCTCAAAGGCAATAGTGACAGACAAAAATATGTCACAAAATATAAATGTGCAGGTTTACCCTTGCACTTATACAACAACAACAAAATTATTTAATACCATACCAAGTCTATACAGTTCTTTATAAGGATGTGTATAGTCAATCCCAATTTCTCTACTGATTTATTTTACTTCTACTTTTATTAATTTTGAAAATATCTATATTGATCTTGACTAAAAACTGACAGGTGTGAAATAGTTTTTAAAACACTGAAGCACTTCATAAACAAAACCACAATGTAACTGTTAAAAAGAGCTCATAAATCTCCCCCAGAACAGATACAACAATAAAAGAGACAATCTGATGTTACAATTTGAAAGGCCAGAAAAGAAAAGTAACATTAAGATTTAGCACTAAAATCGCATCAGCATTGGCGCCAGGAGAGTCTACCATCGTTCTATTATAAATACCTGCCAGGTCTAAAAAAGGAAATTCACTCCTTAATTACCCGAGGACCTGGAAAATGGCTCTGCCAAATATCAGAGAATCATGCAAGACCATCTGGATCCTGACCTATAGAACAGCAACATAATTAGAGGGATCAAGACTGCATATATATAGCTCATTTACAAAGCAAGTCTGAAGCTGGGGAAATTGACTAAAGCTAAAGCAGAATTCCAAGAATAGACAATTTAATTCCAGGTTTAATTCCAAGATTAGACAGGTCAATATAGGGGGTCAGAATCAGGAAGACAAAGATTTAAAGGTAGAATAACACAGTCCAGCACTCACTATCGTTGTTTCTGGATTTTGACTGTTCCATGAACAAATATTTTGCGTTGGAAGTGTGCACTTGCTCATGGTTGGCACCACTTAGGGGTTATACTTACATTTCTCTAACTGTGGCACAAAGACGCTTCATAAACTATTTTTATGGGGCATTCCTCATGATGTTGTCTTTGTCTCATTCCCAGGCTGCTGCAGAGTCATCTGGAATGCAATTGTTCCACTGTTCAAATGGTGAATTCCCTCCTCTCCAAACACAAGTTTGCCATACCAACCATCTTATAACATCTTAGAGATGAGGAAGATCATAATGAATAAAGATCTGTCCAGTTGCTCTTGGCTACTGTGAGCAAGGCTTCTCTCTGACAGACACTGGGCACCACGGTCTATGGCCACTTTGGCTCTAGCTTCGAGAGAAAGCAGACATTTAGTTTGAAGAGCCATTTTTGTTTGGTTGTTTTCACATGACAAAATCTGAATCTGGGTCTATATCTACATCTACCTGAATCTTGATTCCTGTCCTTTTGACAAGCACTGTCCCCAGCTTTCAATATTGCTTGAGCTGTAAGTGAGACAGGACACCTGGCTTATGCAAAGTTGACCTGTCAATTGGTTACATTTTGATGCTTTGGTTAATTGTCATAGGACTATTGATTTTCTAGACCGGCATTTCTCAACCCCAGGAGTTTTAAGATATGTGGACTTCCACTAGCAGAATTCTACACATCTTAAAGTTGCTAATTTAGAATAACCTTGTCATTGGGAATCTTTAGATTCTATAGTTCTGTGCCAAAATGTAGGGGGTGTACAAAAGGAGCAGGATGAAGCAGAAGGAACTCTGTTTATATATGTGCATAAATAATGTTCTGACTGATGGATCATGATCAAAGTAAAAAAATGCTGGGTGGCCCATTAGTGGACTATGTCATGCTCTTGGAGGCCAACTTCATTTGTAAATAAGATTTTCCCAGAGATTTTTAACAAGAGTAACAGAAATGGAATACAATCAGTTACAGAAATCTTATGACTGAATTGTTTTCATTTTAGAATCCAATTTCTCTCTCTATTTATTACAGCAAATGCTTTTTCAGGTTTGATTAACAACTTCTCCTTGGTAAAGCATTTCCCAGAAACTGTCACTGAAGAATATGCAGGTAACCAGGATGTGAGTCTCTCTTAGGCTCTGAAAATACTACTGTCTTACAACTCTAGTACCATAGAGTTGAGGTGAGGGATAAAGCAGGGAGCTCTGCTGATCTGCAAGTGAGCTCCATTGTGACTGACAGTATTGATCTCCTAGAATGGAATACCTCGTATGGCAATAAATAAATAAATCTAATTTACCAGCAGGATGAAGCAGGAAATCCCTCAATCTCACCTTGTCATATATTATGGATAATAATTGGTGGTGGATGTTCCCACCAATATGGGCCACTGGGTGTGAGGGTAAATTAAGCTGGGGAGACCACTGCCATGAAATTGCCCAAAATTACTTCTGTAACTATGCTGTTGAGACATATTAAAATTCAGCTATATTGATATACTTTCTGACAGTTTAGGGATTGGATGAATGCACATTAATGCTGGCATGAGGAAGTGCTTTTTCTTTTAATACAATTTAGTCCCAAGAATGGCAGAGGAGATCACATGGAAATAATTATTAATTAAAATAATATTTTAACAACATTCTTTCAAGTAATTCACCTCTCATATAGTTGAGTTTTGATTTGTTATTGGTGTTCATATGAGCAGTTGTGTCTCTGTGTCAGGATCAAATTCCACAGCAGCAGAGTTGATGATGGAATTTGGCTCCCCATTTCTAGTGACGGGGGTCTCCTTGTTTGCACTCATTTAGTTCCTCCTGTTGAGGGACACAGTATATTTGATTTAAACATTTGTACTACATACAGTAGGCAACATAATATTGGGACAACTCCATTGGAAAGAACCTTGCTGAATTGAATTGAATATTTTATTTGGCCATGTGACACAAGGAATTTGTCTCCAGTGCAGAAGCTCTCAGTGAACATGCAAAGCAACAGAATAATGATAATCATAATAATAAAGAAGTAAAGTAAAGGAGTAAAGAAAATAATGATAAATAATAATACCACAGCCATACTACACTTAGCAATAGTACTTAGACTTATATACTGCTTCAGAGTGCTTTACAGCTCTCTGTAAGCAGTTAACAGCGTCAGTCTCAGATCTGTCTGCTTTGTTCGGAAGTCAACGAAAAGAGTCGCAGGCACAAACTTGCAGAATCTTGTTTAATGGCTTTGACAGCAACAGTACAGACGAGCAAAGAACTTGCCAAATTAGCGCTGGGTTTAAACGTCACCCAGCGCTAAACATATAGCCACTGTGCTCCGTCCAGTGTCCCGGCCCACCACCGCGCCCATTCCCCAGGTGCAGTTTATTGTGTTAAGTGTTGATTACATGTTTGGGACGTAAGCCATAGCCGGCGCTGTAGCTCCCATTTGTAGTTAACCATTAGGTTGGTTACACGCGCTGCTCAGCTGGCCACGGAGCAAGGAGGCGGGGTCCCCTCCGGCAGCCCAGGCAGTGACAGGTGTGTGTCTGTACTCCATGTCGGCTCCGTCAGGGGTCGACAGTCAGCATATTGCCCCAACAATCTGGGTCCATAACTCGGAAGGATGGAAGGCTGAGTCAACCTTGAGCCTGGTGAGAATTGAACTGTTGAACTGCTGGCAGCTGGAAGTCAGCAGAAGTAGCATTCTAACCACAGCACTACCACCAAATAATATTTACTATGGTACATAAATATCATGTTTCCCCTAAAATAAGATTCAACTGGAAAGTAAGCCCTAGCATGATTTTTCAGGATGCTCGTAATATAAACCCTACCCCCAAAATAAGCCCCAGTTAAGATCGTCACCCAGATGGACACATTTAGTACCGTATTTCCCTGAAAATTTCCCTAATCAGAAAATAAGCCCTAATACATTTTTGGGAACAAAAATTAATACAAGACCCACTCTTGTTTTTGGGGAAACATGGTACATATATCTATAATTCAATTCAATTGATTATTAATGACCTCTTCAAAATAAAGAACAGATCTCAAGTTGCCTGTCAAGGGCTTCTAGGTGTCCTGTCATCTAAGTGGATGGCAATCCCTATATTTTAGATGCTGACATTTCGTCAGATTGTATTGCCAATTACTGCTGAAGAGCATCTTTGAAAAATAGCCTCCCTCTTTCAGTAAGAGAAGTGTTAAATTGAACTTTCTTATTCTTTTCTGTCCAAAAGTGCTCTTTTTGTTTTGTGTGATATAAATTACAGCTCCGTTTTCTGTCAGTCTTTAGGTGTGCAGATGGCTTTTGTCTCCCTTCCCACCTGTAAATGCTCAGCCTTCACATAGCAAGACAGAGAGTTAATAAACCACAGCTATAAAGGTCAGGATTTAATTGCCTGAGGCTACTGGGTGGGAAGCACAGACCTGAAGGCATTCAATGCACGGCAGGCATTGACACAGTTGAAAAAGAACAAGGAGATGCAGTAGATGTTATTCAGAACAGTGACCATAAGTGTGAGCAGCTGGTGTGGGAGAAAGTGGTTCTCCCTCTTACTAAAGCTTGAGCAGCTTTTTGTATGGGCAGCAATTCATGCATCCAAAAGGGCTGCCCCTGATTAGAAGGAAAAAGCTGGACAATGTTAAAATCTTGCAGAACAATTCAGTGATGAAGTGATTTCTACACCGCTGGCTTCTTGCAGAAGAAATTACTCTTTTTCCCTTAAGGGTCTATTACTGTGGCAAGGAAAGAGCACTTCTCAAGCAATCAGTGCATATGATTGCTGATCTGTAAGAATAAAGATGTTTCTTGTCATCATGCTTTATTGTTGTTTAGTTAACAATATTAAGCAAGAGCCAAAATCAGATCCCTGCTCAATTAATCATCATTTCTGAGCCTAAGTTGCTGCCATCAGTCATGAAAGTTCAATCATGCACCCAATGAAGTGGATTTAAGTCTACAAGACTTATCTATTGTAATAACCATGTAAGCAGCCAAGATGCCACAAATTTCTTTGCTGTTTCTGGTGCAAAATACTAGCATTGAAGGTGGCTTCATACTTCTATACTTTAACCATCCCTAAATATAGAAGAGCCTTCACTTTAGCATGTTTCAATGTCCTGCCCTCAGCCATATTAGAAGGCCGATTTAAGAAGATACCAGTCAGAGAGCAGCTGTGCCCCTGTGGTAGTACTGAGGTTGAGTCTGTTGAGCATGTCCTCCTACACTGCCCTATGCACAAGGACAGCCGAACGAAACTAATGTCCTTACTAAAACTAGATCATTCTGGGTACAATGATATAGATCAGGTACTGTACTGCCTAGAGGATGGTTCTCCATATATTACCTTCCAATTCTCTAAATTTTTCCTGAGTGTATTACTCATAAGAGGCAACCGCTGTAATGTTCATTAGCAGGGGGATGTTCACGATTTTGTATATTTTACACTTTTTTGCTGTATTTGTGTTCTGGTCTGTGACCATAATAAACTTAATATATCTAACTTTATATATATAAAATACTCTGTTTCCACATCCAATGAATGTTCCCAGAATAGAAGAAATGGGGAAATAATTAAATATTACTCTGAACTTCTTGGAGAAAAGATTAGAGCTATAACAACTTTGTATGTGAGAGATATCTATACTAGATTATTTTTAAAGATACTATTAACTAAAAACAGTACAGCTTCCTCTTCAGCCTGCATCACATCTTTAATCTTTTGATGCTCAATTGTTATTTTTAATCAGCTTCTTGGAGAATATGTCCTTCTTGAAGAAACACTCTGAAGACCACTAATTGGAGGTTACAGATAGAAGGTGGAAGAGAATACCTTTGGTCTCATTCCCATCTTCTGCTAACAAAGGTGTAAAAATCCATCACTAACAATGGCTGAAAGACATATCCTTATGGACTTACTTTTGGTTTATCCTCAACCCAAGCTTACTTTTGTCTTTAGATGTTTTAATTTTAAAAGCAGGGTTTTCCCCTTATTCCATTGCAATTGTTTCTATGTGAATGATATATGATGTCTTGTTAATAATATTTGTGTGCTATTCATTAGTTGAGTTTGCTGTGAGGATATCTCCTCTTTTCCACTCAATGACCATATTGGTTTAGACTTTGGAAGAGACCTGAGACCTGGCTTCCACAGAAATATCAACCTGTGTAATGCCTGGTTGGTACATTCCAGTGTACCTGTCAGGTCAGAGTACTAGATCTATGGGATAAACACAGATTTAGCAGTCTTTTGAAAAGCCACTTGATCTGTATTAAAAAAAATCAGTGCTCAATTTTGCCAACCGTGTTCCGTTGGTTCTGTTGCAAATCTATGAACTAGACATTCTCCACTGCTTCTGCTGAAAGGAGAAGTCATTTCACATGGTCAAATGTTCTACTTTTCTTATTATTTGGGGGCGGGGGGTGCCATTCTGTCTATTTTACATATTACTCCTGGGCTATTTTACAGTCTACAGTTTGGGCATGTGGCCACTTACTGCCAATACAACTATTTCCTTAAATGCTTATTTTGGATTTAAAGCTGGGATGAAATTAACAAGAATTCTCTATTTGCCTTTTAGCCTAAATGTCAAGCCACAGGTACTCTTGAAAGGGGCAGGGTGAAGTGAGAAATACAGTGCCCCTCACAACCTCTCTACTGCACTATTGACCTGTCACTTGAAATATTTCAAACATGGGTCTACCCATTTTCTAGCAGAGCAATAAATCTATATTGAAAAATAGCCTGTCTGGCAAATCAACAGAGCAGACAAGGGACATGGGATGAAAGAGGATCCTATCTCACCCCACACTCCTCCTTGGCTCAACTGACATGTCAACCAGGTTTTTTGGGGGGACGGGGTTGTGAGCTTAGCACTTTTCAAGGATTAGTTCAAGTTGCAGAATTGTCACTTGGGGTGAAGAATTGTGGAAAGGCTGGAGAAGTAAAGGAAGGGAATGCAGATATAAACAATCAGAAGACAGAAGTTTTTGCACATTTCTCTTATAAATGGCGACCTAAACAGAGGGGCAAGAAACATGGGAAGAAACATTTCAAGTCATTCAAAGAGAAGCCATCTTAATGATATTACTATAAAAAAAGGTTGGAAATTCTTACAGCTTCCAAAAATTTCTATTGATCCCAAGATTAGCATTAAAGATACCTTAGGGTAAGAAAAACTGTAGTGCTATCTTGAGTTTTCCCAGCAAAGTGGGACTTGACAGTTTATAAGATGGCTAAATCCTCCATCCAAGGTAACTTATCCCAATCTACCAAGCTTACCCCACCACAATTAAAATAGCAATGGATGGTTGCTTGTCCCGCCTGCAAATGACACTGGATGGGATTGAAAATGCAGCTACGTGAATCTTTAATTTGTTCCACATTAAAATTGTAAGGACAACATCAATTGCCAGCTTTGTCACAAAGAAAGAATAGGGCTCAGCTACCAAGGAGTGAAAGAATGCATATTAATGTGACTACCAGGAAGATACTAGCTCTTCTTTCCTATAAATGTTTCCAATTCTTTGCTTGATCTTTTGACAATTACCTGAAAGAGTTTAACAAGGCTATTAACCTGGCTCACACAGACAACGGCAGCTCATGTGAATGTTGTTTGATGTTAGTATGATTGGATGGAAATGTTACGACCTTGGCAATCTGGACTATTATTCAAAGGAACTGTAAAACCATATCTTCTGCCTTTCAAACCTTGTACCTCCTGAGCAGGGTATAAATCACCGTCCTTTTGTTAATCTGAATGGATGAACAGTAATTTGCCTCTGCCTAGTACACAACACAGAGAATATTTTGATTGTGAGATCATCCCTTCCAGTCCACATGATCTGTTTTTCAAGTGGGCAAAAGACTCACCCTAGAACAAAAACACCCTCATGCCTGCTATTCCCAGTCTTATAACTAAAAATAAATTAGCAGTCATCCAGAGTGATAAGCATCCCTTCAAAACACCCAAGTCTCAAGATCCATGCACAAGCCAGAAAGTCTGAAAGGTAGTTGTTCTTGTCAGAAGTGATTTTTTTTTCTAATTAGACAACAAGGATTGGAATATTAATTTGTCTTGTTTCTCGGATGATGGACAAGCATGGTCTTCTTTTGGAAAGGAAAATCAGAATGATTTTCATGTTCTGAGGAAGTAGGCACTTGACCTTTAATGTTCAGGTCAAAATAAGTTTGCCTACAAGCCTGCTTGTCTTCAAGGTGCAGAGGGATTCTTGTTGGCATTTGCTGCTCTGACCTTCAGGATACATTATTGGCCCCTCTTTCATCTTGCTTTTATGCATAATGAAATTGCTTGTTTGTATCAGCTCAGCTCAAAAAGCCCCCAGGGACAGGTTAACCTATTGAAAAGAATCACACACTTTCAAGAGACTGGAGGGACTAGCTGCCTGAAGCGCAGCTGAGAGATGTGGGTCTTCTCTGCCCATTGTTCTCCTTTCGGGCCATTAAAACATTGTTTAGAGTCATGCATCATGGTAAGGTAAAGGTTGTTTAAACAATGGTTTGTTGAACAAATCATAAGTTGTGAGATTAAATTCAGTGCAATTCTAAGTAGATATTTATTTGCCCAGATAAAGATCCCTGAATCAGATTTTCCTTTGATTCAATGTATTTGGACTTCCTTTCTCTTTGAAGGCCCAAACGTCATTCTAGAGGTGAAGGAGGATAATCACAGCTTTCTCTTTTTTTCCACCCTGGCACAAAATTCTTTCTCAACAACCTTCAGTTTCTCCTGGAGAAAAAATGTTTGGGCCTATCTGTCAAACCTTATGCTTGAGACAAGATGTATATTGATGTATCTGAGCTTCTCTGGAAATGTTCAATTTGAAATCTGCCTTTCCAAACTTGCCCAATAGCAACATTTTTTTCTCTTCTTTTCCTCTTATTGCAGCAACCTGATCGAGAAGTTTTTTCTCAGGGGTGACAAACTGGTGGCCCGTGGGCCGAATGCATCACACGCAGGCCACGCCCACCCCAGCTCTGCAAAGGCAAAAAAGTTGCAATACGTCATGTGACACAATCAAGTTTGACATCCGTGCCTCAAAGTGGTCTGAACTGATCATTTGAAAATGATCTTTGAAATTAGGCGAAGGGCTTCATTGAAAGCTGATGGTCCAGAAAGCTGGTTCTACATGACATACTGATCCCTAAATTTAAGTTAAGTAAACACAACTGCAGTGATATGTTAGTTAGCCCTATTATGACTTAGCATGATGGACTCATTGACATGCTAAGAAAATGTCTGGATTTCCACAACAGAATCCTAAATTGGTTGGCCCTGTTTTTAGTTTATTTTGCATGTTCTTCAAACCCCCGTAATACTAGTCCTAGCTATCAATGGGTACTACTGAATCTTCAGGGGTGTATAATAGCTCCAAAATCACAGGCAACCTATCTTAAAAAGTACTGCAGAGATGTTCATTCTTCTTTCCATGTTTACGAGCTGCTTGAACTCATCCTGTTGGTCCCTGTGGGACACATAAAGTTAGGTTTTCGATTGATTTAGCAGTAGCCTTCTTGCCTTCGGAGTCTCAATGCAATGCTCAAGTAACTTGTTGTATATTTCCCCTTTTGCAAACTGCCACAAACTAATACAACTAAAAACCCTTTCTCTGTAGAGTATCTCTTCCCATCTTTGACACTTACTGCAGAAGTGATCCATATTAATTTGCCCTACTGGACATCTGTACTGGTTTCTGTTAGAAGTCTACATTTGTCATGTAGATCTGGCATTTTTTAAGGGCAGATTTATTTAGGAGAATTCTCACATCCAATTTCCTCTGGCAATGGCTCTATTAGGCTATGTGTGACAGAGATAGAGGCTCCTGTCTTCTGCTGCCGCTGATGGAATTTGATTCCACAGCACCAAATTCACAAGCTGCAAACACATTCTCTCTCTTGATTAATGTGAGTAATTTCTGCTTGAAAGAAGGCTGAAATGAACGGACGAGGGGGAAGCAAATGGCAAGGCCTCCCCCTCCTTTTGCCCATCACTCTCTGCTGATTGCAATTCACTACCTTTGGAATGGGTTCAGAGATAAACAAAAACTTTGGATTGGTTTCAAAAGTAGCAGAAGGTGTGGGAAAGCAGGAAATGTCTAATATGGAGAAACAGTTGAATTGTTTGAAAAGACAGTTGGCAACAAACTTGCAGACTTGAATGGGTCTTAAACACTTAATCAATGCTGAGTATCCCCTTGTCATTGTAAGATATTCACCCCATAACATCAGATCTTCATGCAGCTCAGGAGTAATTATGCTTTTGGGGCCCAGATGAAATTTCATCATACCCTTTACTCTACATCTAACCCTGTGTTGTTTGGCTAGTTCTGTGATCCAGTTGATTGGAAAATTGGAAATGGAACATACTCACCAATCTTCCCGACTATAAGAAACTTGGTGACAAACTATGTGTTAGGAAGAGACTTCCTCTCCATTGACAGCCTTACAAAAGCAAGAAGGCAGTTGTGCTAACAGAAATTCTTCCCTAGAAGGCCAATCAGTCTAACATCAATACCTGGGAAGATACTGGAAAAAATAATAAAAAAACAGATCTGTGAACATCTAGAAACAATAAAATTATTGACAGAGTGACTAAATTAATAGACCAGCAAAATGCTGTGGACATAGTATACTTAGTCTTCAGCAAGGAATTGGACAAAGTGGACCACAATCTACTTCTTGTTAAATTAGAAAAATGTCGTATAGACAGCATCACCACCAGATAGATTTGTAACTGGCTGACAAACCATACTCAACAAGTAGTCCTTAATGATATTACATCTTCATGGTGGGAAGTAAGCAGTGGGTTATTACAAGGTTCTGTCTTAGGCCCAGCACTCTACAATATCTTCATAAATGATTTAGATAAGGGAATAGAAGGAAAACTCATCAAATTTGCAGATGAAACTAAGTGGCAGGAATAGCCAACCCCCCAGAAGACAAGCTCAGGATCCAAAAAGATCTTGACAGACTTGAACAATGTGCCCTATCCAACAACATAAAATTTAATGTGGAAAAAAGCATGATTTTACACCTAAGCAGGAAAAACCAAATGTACAAATACAGATTAGGCAAAACCTGGCTCAAAAACAGTAACTGTGAGAGGGACCTTGGAGTCCAAGTGGACAATCACTTAAACATGACCCAGCAGTATGCAGCCATTGCCAAAAAAGCAAATACAATCCTTGGTTGTATAAACAGAGGCATAGAATCAAAATCACATGAAGTATTAGTACTAGTACCACTTTATAAATCCTTAGTAAGATCACACCTGGAATACTGCTTCCAGTTTTGGTCACCAGATTTTGGTTACAAAAAAGATGTTGAGATGAGCAAGTAAGAAGAGCAAGTAAGATGATTAAGGGCCTGAAAACAAAAACATATGAAGAACAGGTGCAGGAATTGGGTATGTCCAATCTAAAGAAAATAAGGACTGGGGTGACATGACAGCAGTATTTCAGTATTTGAGGGGCTGCCACAAAGAAAAAGGGGTCAACTTATTTTACAAAACACCAGAATGCAAGACTAGAAACAATGGATGGAAACTAATCAAGGAGAGAAGCAACCTGAAATTAAGGAGAAACTTTGCAACAGTGAGACAATTAACCAGTGGAATAGCTTGCCTTCAGAAGATGTAGGTACTTCATCACTGGAGGTTTTTAAGAAAAGACTGGACAGCCATCTCTACCAAATGGTATAGTGTCTCCTGCTTGAGCAGGGGATTAGACTACAAGACCTCCAAGGTTCCTTCCAGCTCTATTCTGATTGATGTGTACTCTGAATGAAGCACAAGAATACCACCATGTAGAATGCACTACAGCAATAAAAACTTCTGCAACTTCACTGCAGAAAAGTGTAAGCAACCAAAATTGGTATTAGTACTCCAAGCCAAAGAAGTAATTGGCACTCCCAAACTTTCTAGTTGTTTTTCTTGAGCTAGTGTTTCCCCTGTTAATAGCATACCAACTGCCCAATTCCCAAACTCATCCATCCAAATATATTGCTTTAGCTTCAGACTTAGTTGACATTCAAATATTGGTTCAGAAATGAACAGCCAGTGACGATGTGAAGGAACTTTTATTCCAGCAGCCTTCTAGATTGGAAAGTGATTTATCTATTCAGATTAAGCAAGCCCTCAGGCTCAGTTCTTCTGTTTTCCATACTCATAGTACATTCATATCTTGGTGAAACAAATCTACACATTTTTAACTCTGCACCCTCAGGAGAAGGCACTGAAATTTCTGAGTTCCTGAAGCTATTGACACACATACATCATATTTAGAAGTTCAGTCTAGGCTAGTTCACCCATAATCCCATGATGATTTATATCCCATTTTTCATTCAAGAGCTCAAGGCAGCATTTTTAGCACTCTCTCTCTTCCCATTTTTCCCCACAGCAACAAAACAAAAAAACCTATAAGATAGATTGGACGGAGAAAAATGGCCAGCCAAAGCCAGCCAGTGTGGTTCCATGGCTGAGGGTAGACTTGAATCTGCATCTGCCCAGAGACATTCCAACATCTGAACCACCACATCACCAGCAATAAACAGATTGCCTTCGTATTATTGGTAGGTTGCAAGCATAAATTGCATTTAATACAAATGTGTGACTCTATGCAATGAGAGTCATGTATAAGACCAGGTTATTCAACGCAAAAGCATTAAAGTTCAGACTTTGATATCAATACGTTGCAGACAACATGAATGAATTCTGACTAAGACCCTGGATACCTGATGCCAGAATAGACCATAAAGGCCAGGGTGGAATAGCGGTCTGATATTAGACTGATCTGATATAGACCAGTTTCTAATGCAAATCAAGTCCAAATGGCAAAAATGAATGAGAGTAGGAGTGGAAATTCAAATTCACTACATGGCACCCACAGTGGCTAACCACTTATTGGCTTGCCTAGGTCTATCACCTTATTTTCTCAAAATTTAACAGCAAATGCTTTGGGCTTTAAGAATTTTGAGTGCTGAATAAGCCCTAAAGTGAAGGCTATTGCAGAGTATTTCTCTGCACATATTTTAATTCCTGACCTAGCTGGCAAGTAATAAATTTAAGAGTGCATTCCCTATCAATCTTAGACATCATGGTATGATTAAGGAAGTTATTAAGCATGTAATGCCTAAGCAGGTTAGGATTGATAAGAACAGTGAATTTGTGTAATGGCATTATGCAAATGATATAAATCATATCATTTGTGCCACATGATATAAAATTATGTGAATGATGCACTTTACATCCTTGCATAAATGTTATTATACAAATGATGGAAATATAACAGTATATAATGTGAAATCAAGTACATCATCGAACTGTTTAGATGCCATGCCTGTTATAGAGAGGAAATGGAAATTGGTTCATTGCATTCAATGTCTGCTAAATGGAGGCCCATTAAATAGAGGTTTCGTTGTTATTATCACAGTCTACACTTAG
Organism: Pseudoxyrhopus heterurus; assembly: GCA_032468235.1. Lineage (NCBI taxonomy): Eukaryota > Metazoa > Chordata > Lepidosauria > Squamata > Pseudoxyrhopus > Pseudoxyrhopus heterurus. The sequence goes on along the minus strand of JANHJO010002101.1, from coordinate 523,262 downwards.
AGTACCTGTATGACAAATATCTGAATGATCAGTGCATAGAAGCAAAGAGCTATAGGAAAACCCTTGTCACCATCTAGTGTGTAGAGTTTGCAGTCCGGTGTGACAGATCTATCAAAATAAGCATTTGTTCTCCCTCCCCATCCGCCAAATAATAAGCTATATTGCAGCTACCAAAAACTTGCTGCAAAAACCCACATAAACACCAGATGGCAGCAAAGAATTATGGATAACTAACACCTTCCTGCCATCTAGTGGTTATTTTTAATTTTCAAGCCCAAATTAAGCAATCCTAATTTCACACAATGAACTGAAGCCATACAATGGGTTAATATTAGTTTACTGTGATGCATGAACCTACTGATTTCAGACTTTTAATTTTACTTTTATTTTTAAAATCAATTTTGCAATGATCCAAAGAAAATTCCTAATGTCAGCAAACCCATATATTGTATATGTATTTAATAACATTCCAAGATATTTTGAATTTGCCATAGGAATTTTTTCACACTTGCACAATCTGATAAAGAGTAACATTATCACTGAATTCTTCAAGATAAACGTATCTTGGGCTGTCACTTTGTTTTGATGATTGTCACATAATTTTCCTTGAAGATTCTTATGCTACAACAATTGCAAAACAGGCAGAAATTCAACAGCTCAAACATTTCTATGTCAGGAATTCTTAAACTTATTAAACACTTCCTTCTTATACACAGCATCTCCTTGGGGAAAGATAGCAGTCATATCTACTTTGAGTAGCTATTGATTATACAAAACGTTAAGATGTTTCATTTTGTATGTTGTAGCTAAGATTGGTGGGGAATATAGCATGACTAACATTTTGTAACTGCTCTTTTTATCTAACCCATTTGGATCATTTGGCTTTGTTTTTCCTGTCTTCAAACTGAACCTTGGCTTGCTGAAAGCAGTTGCTTGTATTCACATGATACACTGAATCACAATCTAACCAATCATTTTTTTTCTTTATTATTTTACATTATGCACATGCTTATTTCATTGACTCAAGGTGACATACAATATTAAAACTTTCACCAATATGTTGTGTGAAGTTAGCAATAATGGCCTGATTCACAACTATAATTGTCATAACTATATCACTATGGTTTATGGATAACAGGGTATATGACTTTAGCTAGTTGTAGTTTACTCAACAGATCATAGCTTTGCATGGTTTGTGACCCATTTTATACATTTTGTTTGGGTTTGGCTGACTGCATTAAATGAACCCAGCTAATATCCACGGACAAATGAAAATATTTTTTTTGCAAAGAGCATAATTAAGCTTTGGAATTTGCTATTATGAGCTGTGGTGCTAGCTACCAGCTTGGCTAACTCTTAAAAAGGGTTGGACCAAAATATGGAAGTCATGGGGATCAATGGTTGTTAGCATTGATGACAGTGTGACTGCATCTGAAGGCTATCTATTAGTGGGTTTCCTTGTGCATTTGTGCATTTTGTTGGCCACTGTGAGAACAGACTGAGGAACTAGATTGTCTGATCCAGAGTTGCTTATATTCTTAAACCATAAGCCAAGATTAAGGCAAATGATGTCTCAATGTGATATATGAGCCTTATTCAACAGTTCATGTCTAAATAAACCATGCCATGGTACAATCCATGAACCTCTATAATCCATATTCAAAAGTGCTAATTTACTCTTTATAAACAGCTACAAAAATAGGAGTTGAATTAGAAGAATGTAAGGTGGGTGGTTATTGAACTCAAATCAAATAAACAAAATTACCTATTTGTTGTAATACTTTTAAAAAACTGTTTTGGGTTGTTGTTCAGTTTTCTTTAATCAGTTCTGCTTCAGAAAGAACTACTGTAATTACTTCCTCAAAATTCTAATCAAACTTTGGAGAAATAAAAGGGAGCATTGTTGGAAGGGTGGGAAAATTAAGAGTCTGCTTGTAGACTTAAAAGCACACTGCTATTTATAGCTAGACTACATAGCTAGAAGTATCATTAGGCTGAGAACTGAATCTTTCCTCAGGAAAAGATTTGATGAGCTGACAAATAAATACTAAAGATAAATGCATGGTAAAGTATCTACCCAAAGAATACTGCATGAGGAAGACAATTCCATTAGAGCTATTATTTGCATTACTAAACACTGGAAAACCAAGCAAAATCCCAGCACTGTAATTATTTTCAAGTTCACACTACAGTCTTAAATATACCAGAACAGTTGAACTGTTAGATTTAATTTCCTAATTGGTGCTTCCCTTGCTTTATGTTTCTGTGATCATATAGGTGCCTGGACCTTACTATCAGAAGTTTCTGTTATGTGTACTGAGGAAATGGTTCAAGAACCTACTTCCAAGATTTTGCCCCAAGATCAATATGGGTACCGGTAAATATTGTGTTTCCATCATATAAAATGGTGACATGAAGGTATTGGTTTTTTCATATTTCACAAATAGATGCCCTTTAGACAGGTGGGACTACAATTCCCATTATCTTCAGGCACCATGGCCAATTGGTATACAGAGTAGACTAATCCACAGTTCTACTTCAGAATACCTAGGCTAGGTTGCACAAAATTGTGGTATGCATTTTTTTACAGATGTTAGCAATGGCCGACCACATCTGCATGAACCCTACAAGGAATTGTTGGCACCGTTAACTATCAAGAATAATTAGACTTTGCCTGTTCATTCCTTATCTTGACATTCTACCAGGAGCTCTCCATAAACTGATAAAAGATAAGTCAAAGCAAAATCTTTTCCCAAAGCAGCAGTGGCTTTTCCCATTCTCTCTTTATTTTAAGAAGATAATTTTTAAAAGGCAGCAGTAGCAGAGAACTACATGGCTATATGGCAAAATGTGAGCAGCAAGTGATTAAAAAAAAAAAAAGGAAACAAGAAGAGATAGCCAGCACACACACAAGAGACCAGATTCTATTTTCGGATGTCAAGCTGTCCTTTAATTAAAGAATGATTAACTAGGAACATTCCCTCTCATGGCATCCCAGAGCTTCTCTGGTGGTGTCACTACCTTAAACACCATGCTCCCTTCTTGTCACAAAAAATTCCTCTTGCTACAGAGACTGATTGGTGTTAGGAAGCAGCAGGCTGCTAGCCAAAGACATGTCCTTGCTTCTGGCAGAGCAGAAAATGGCATCCCAATGGCATCCCAGGAAGTTAGCGCATGAAGCAGAAAATGAACTTCATTCTCTGGCTATAAAATAACTACACAATATAAAGGATTAATAGTGCTTTTTCCATCCATAACTTTAGGTAGTTCACTGCAAATCGTATTCCTGGATATTTAGGACATGAATTAGATATTTGGCATTAAAATTAAAATTAAGAATTATGGACTGCTTAAGGTCTATACAAAATTTGAAATAACAATCTTTAGTATTAATAAGAAAAAGGGACTGAGACATCTATATAATTCAATTGGTAATTTACAGCTTATCAATGAATTCATATCAACTCAAATCATATCGGGATTTAAACATGTTGTTAGAAACCAGCATATTTAATATTTTCTGGTCATAGCTTAAAGTGTGCTTATTATTAAACATTTATATTAAACATTTGATAGAATCTGCTTTTCCAGTGGATTCAGTAGTGTTGTTTGACTAGTTAAAGATATAATTTATCAGGTTATAATTGTTCACTGCAGCTTGCTCACTTATGTGTTTAACATGGAAACTGGGATGGATTTATGATGGTTGCAGTGTCGCAGGCTCATGTGATCACCATTTGTAACCTTCCCAGCCAGCTGGCAACAAGCAAAGTCAATGGTGGAAGCCACATGGTTCATTTAACAACTACAGTGATTCACTTAACAACTGTGGCAAAAAAAGGTTGTAAAATGGGGCAAAACTCACTTAACAACTGCTTTGCTTAGCAATGGAAAGTTTGGATTCAGTTGTGGTTATAAGTCAAGGACTTCCTGTATATGCATTTCAGAAACTCTAATCTTTTCAGTCCTGGCTCAGCAAAAAGTCAATTAAGAGTTACCAGAAATATCATACTAATAGTTTATCCCTGATCAAACAATCCAACTTTATATTCCTTCTTTTTTCACTTCACAATCTTGACTTTTAAATAATTTCAATGTCATCTTTCATTAATTTTCTACTTTGTAAATCCCATTAAGAGGCACCATCCAGGATTTCTTGTTACAAAAGACATGAGTTTGGAGTAGAGAGGTTATGATGTTCTCTGTTAGTGCACCAACCATCTCCAGCTGACAGCCTCTCCTTCTGGACCAATTGTCAGCCAGCATAGCCAGGTTTTAAGGCTTTTCCTGAAGGCTAAAAAAGAGCTAAAAGCTAATATCTATAAACTGAAATATATGTGATTGGAATGTGAATTCAGTTGTCTTAGTGTCCTTGTTAAAGGCACTGCCAATGCTAAGAGCAAAGTTGTAGTCTCCCTTGGCTCCTGGCACTTAAACCCCTGAGAGACTGCTGTTTTACTGCCTCCAGGTAAGGAGCAATTGTGGGTGATCTCCCATTCCCTCCTTCTCAAGCGAGCTTTGTAGGATCAAGCTACTCACCAGTCTTTCATTCTTCACAGCAGATGTTGTTACTGCTCATTCACAGTAATGTCTTAAATCGGCGAAAGCTTATCTTCACAAAAATCAAATGAGGAAAAAATCCACTGAACTTCATCGCTGAGTTTGGATTTAACTTTCAGCCACATTGAGAGTGTTTACCTTATTTCTACCACAGATTTCTTTAGCCACTGCTGTAAGATTTCTGACAACAGCTGATTCCAAATTGTTAAATCTTTGATTTAAAGACAACAGTGCATTCCTTTCTCCCATCTCTGTCTCCCTCACTCTTTATCTCACCATCCTAGCTCTAAGACTTTGTGTCTGGCTTATCCACACATTTCTGTTTTTTCTTCCAAGGATGATTCTATATCCCACTTTTCGATTGTTTTTCTTTACTTCTGTATTCCATATTTCTTATATTGGTCCAAGCCTATCTGCATTCTTTTTCTCTTCACTTATTATTTCCAGTTTAGAGAAAGTGTTATCTATAAAGACAAGATATGTGTCTCTATATTACCTTGTCTTGCTCTTTTTTACTTACTTATATACTTAAGCCTAACCCATAGTGGCTGGAAAACAGAGGGAGGGGGAAGAAGGGAACTATGCCTTTGCTGCTGATTCTCTGAGAAGACTTGTTCTTCATCTACCCAAACACTCCCTTCTATGGGAGAAAGAGAGTCTTTAGGCTACATAGGAAAGCCCTACTTTCCACCCAGAAGTTAGCAAAAGAAGTGGAAGAACCCCAATTCAAGGGGAATGGTCCTTAAAGTCAGGTATCAGGGATCCGAAAGGAGGCAAGCCCAGGGCTGCCTCTGGTGACCAATAGGAGCAGGACCAGAAAGTCACTTTTGAATTATTCTCAGCAGACCGACCGCTTTCAATGGCTTGCTCCAGCAGGAATAGAAAAACTTCACTTTTGAATCAGAGTGAGGAAAGATAGAATAGAATTCTTTATAGAATAGAATAGAATTCTTTATTGGCCAAGTGTGATTGGAAACACAAGGAATTTGTCTTTGATGCATAAGC
>JANHJO010002101.1:498447-512993 GCA_032468235.1 Pseudoxyrhopus heterurus | reverse complement strand
ACCATGGGGATCCTGAAAAGGTCGTAGGTGGGGAAAAATGGTCATAAGTCACATTTTTCAGTGCTGTTGTAACTTTGAACGGTCACTAAATCATCATCATCTTTTAACAACCCTATAATTCCTTGCGGGGTGGAGTTTGGGCAACTGAATGGAGCTAGCGGAGTGTTTGCTGGCCGGATGCCCTTCCTGTCGCTAATACGAAGTTTTGTTCAGCAGATATATTCCCATTGTACCCAGAAAGAGAAATATCTGCTTCTACCTAGGATGGAACTCAAAGCCTCCTGATTATGAGGTGAGAGCTCCACCTCCAGGCCACTGCACCACTCATTTGAACAGTCACTAAATGAACCATTTTAAGTCAAGGACTACCTGTACTTACCCAGAATATAATGAGATGTGTTTTTGCAATCTGTACAGATACTTAATGCAGCACAGGATCAAAATCTAATCTCTGCTTAGAGAAGCTTATAGATCCTTTGGGTCAGATCCTGTACTTTTGGGTCAGATCCTGTGCCAAGACATGACTTGGGTTAATTGTGCCTTTATTTTTCTCCTTTCCGACCCAACCAAAAATTGGGAAAAAGGAACAGTTTCCCATAACGGTATATATATTCCAAATCATATTTGTTATATAGCTAGCCCTCAACTTATGACCACAATTGATCCCAAAATATCCGTTGCTAAGCGAGACATTGGTTAAGTGAAATTTGCCCTATTTTACCTCCTTGGCACCGTCGTTAAGCGAATCACTGCAATTGATACCTTTAGTCACACGGTTGTTAAGGGAATCTGGTTTCCCGCATTGACTTTGCTGGACAGAAGGTCGCAAAAGGGGAGCACGGGACCCCCGGGGACACTGCGACCGTCATAAATATGAGTCAGTTGCCAAGGGTCCGAATTTTGACCCTGGGGATACTGCAACAGTCGTAGGTGTGAAAAACGTTCATAAGTCACTTTTTTTCAAAGTCGGCGTAACTTTGAACAGCCAAACTGTTGTAAGTCAAGGACTAGCTGTACTTTACCTACCAAAAATGGGCGTATTAGCCCTGAAAGCCAGCTGTTTGACTTTGAGCTAGTCATTCTTTCTCAGTCCAACCTCAGAGGGTTGTTCTGGTGGGTAAACTAGGAGGAGAAAGCACGTTGGTTATGTTCCCCTCCTTGAGTTGCTTATAAAATAACAACGGCGGGATATAAATAAATAAATACTGATAGCAGGCAAACAATTACATTTATTCCTTGATTCACCATTGAAAATAAAGTAGAGAAGCAGAAGGGAAGATCAAAAAAACACCAGGCTTATGAAAAGTCAGCAAAGGGAAATGGAAGTTCGGTCTCTTATTTCCAGCTGCAGTGATTATAAGGTATAAAATTCTACTTATTGAGGCACAACACTCAAATACCTGGGACAAATGCTCTTAAACAATGTTGCTGTTTTATAATTTTGTCCTTAATATCCAGCAGCAGGCCTCTTAAATCTTACCTGGGAATTGCTCAGCAGCTACACTGTTCAATCTCTTTTTTTTTGCCGTAACCTTAAATGGAGCTCTTGTTGCTAAAGTAATGCTTTCAAGATCCCTGGTTTTAAATGTGTGAACTTTTGAACAACTGTCGGATTTCTTCGCCCCCCCCCCCATGACTGTTCAGAAGTAAAAATGCTCAGCAGTTGCTTCTGTGGGAATAATACCAAAATCAAGCTGTGTAAAAGACAGCTCCGTTCATTTTTTTCTTCCCCTCACTCCAATGATGGAGAATCAATTTAGCAGTGAGAAAATGAGGTAGGAGCAAGGTTTCTGGCCACATTTTTACCAACTTTCCTAATAAAATCCAACTTTTTAGACACAGAATTATGCCTCAGTTAGCCCATCAGTCCCAAACTGCTGAGATGGTTTCTGACGGACATCTCTCAGTTCTTAATGACAACTTTGTCCACCACAAGGCGCCATGATATTTATCGAAGACTCCAGTAAAAATTGTAAAAAGGTGTGTGTAGAGGGGCAGGCTGATAATATCTCAATCTACAGGACTTCAAAGTTAGAAGTGGCCCCTCTCCGTCCTCAGACAAAAGACGCCGAAAAGGGGGAGAAGTGCAGCAATTGCACGGAGCACATTAAATGTGCATTTTCATAAAATGGAGTCTCTACGTTCAGAAATGGTAGGGAGGCACAGAGAGTCCCAAGGTATTTGAGAAGGCAAAACACAAATTTCTGCAGCTAATGTATAATGGAACAAATATTTTCAGAGAGAATCGATGATAGACCTAAATAACAAAGAAGATTTAGTCAAGAAATATGTTTGAGCTGAGGTAATAAAGATTATTTCACAAACTATAAACCCCCGAAATCTTATTTAATGTAACTCCTTATACTGACAAGTGTTTCCTGAATTATTAGTTTACAGTAGAAAGTTTTCCTATAATTTTTTTTGGTTATATCTGTTCCTTTGCTTGGCTCTTACTCAGCTTCAGAATTTTCTCCTTATGTGGATCTGTTTAAATTCCTTAGGGCATCTATATATATTTACCAGAGTACATTGTTCAACTCTTATTGGAAATGGCACAAACATTAAACATGGAACTCAAAACAAGTTTGGTATAGATCCCACTATACATCTCTGCTAAAAATTTAATAATCCTGGATATCAATATGTGCTTTTGCTTGCTTTGGTTATGTTTCAGATAATTCTGTCAGCCTTTGATAGATATGATAAAATGAACAAAGGCAACCTAAAGATACTTTTTCCAAGAGGCAACTGGACTTTCTTTGTTTTTGCTTGAAAATTTCGCTTCTCATCCAAGAACTGAAGAAGCTTCTTGGATGAGAAGTGAAAGGTCTTCAAGGAAAAACAAGAAATCCAGTTGTCTCTTGGGAAAAAGCACCTTTGGGACAGCCATGTCCTGGGTGATGGAGAACCTCCATAGATGTTTGCTTGTCTTCATGCCCTGTGACCAGAATATCCAAAAAAAACCGTGGTCATTACTGGAGATAGGTTCATCGGCGTTAGATGATCCTTTATCTACTTGAATGATACCTTTTTTTAAAAGCATATTGAGCTATTATCTGTTTCTAAAGGAAGAGTCCACTTTCTTGATCCTGCTTTAAAGTAAAATGTTAATTAGCATCTTTTGTGGAGATGAAGAAAGCGCAAATTCACACAAATAACCAATTATTCTTGGCAAGGGAATAGCTCTTTTCCTCTCCTTTCCCCATTTGTTATTATTTCACATAATCAGCCAGGTGTTTAGATGGATTTGGCATTTTTATCCACCTATGGAGTTCTTCCCAAGGATTTGGGATGGACAGATGTTGTTGCCTGATGGCATTAAAAGTATGGCCGTGGGTTCTAAGTTGCTTCTTTATTAATTATTATTATTGTTTTGAGCTCCATAGGTTTTGTCTCTGTAAAGAGGTATCTTGTCATCCCAATCATTTCCTCGTAATGAAAATGCAGCTACAGAGAAAAGATATTAGAAAGCTCCAGGTTTTTGGTGCATCTGTCTTTAGACTGTCAGAAAGCAAAAATACTGACTGATAAAATGGAACATAGGAGAAGGCCAGATAAAACATTGTCATTGCTTTTTGGGTAGTGATGGCGTCTCCATATGAAATGCAAACAAAGTTGCAGAATTAGGTGGAGTAGAGGAAGTCCTCGACTTACGGCCGCAATTGAGCCTAAAATTTCTATTAATTAGTGAGATATTTGTTAAGTGAGCTTTGCCTCCATTTTACGGCCTTTCTAGCCGCAGTTGTTAAGTGAATCACTGCAGTTGATAAGCTAGTAACCTGGGTGTTAAGTGTCTGGCTTCCCACATTGACTTTGCTTGTCAAAAGGTCACAAAAGAGGATTGTGTGACACCGCCCCCCCAGGACACAGTGACCATCATAAATATGAGGCAGTTGCCAAATGTCTGAATTTTGATCGAGGGAATGTTGGCAGAAGTCATAACTCCCTTTTTTCAATGCCATTGTAACTTCGAATGCTCACTAAACGAACCGTTGTAAGTCAAGGACTACCTGTATTTGAGTGTGCGTATATGAGGCTCTTTTAAAAGCCCAGGACTTGCACCATAAGACCAGTCTGAAGTACCGGTTTAAATGGGAACCAGCACAAATCATGGATACATTTTGGTTTCCCACTTACGTGTTGCTATTTCATCAACCAAATCTACAGGTTAAAGTCATTTCCCCAGTTCTAATCCAATCCCAAGTAACCACAACGCCACGCAATCCTCCAAACTACGAATGAGTGAGCCTCATTTTAGCCTGGCATATTTTGTAAAGTGAGCCCCATCATCGCTGTTTTTCCTCTGCAGCTGATTTTAATCTCTATCTCTTTTTTTTAAACTGAACTAGCTTGCAAATTCAAAGAAAGAAGAGTTTGAATAAACATAAAATGCAAGCTGTTAATTAGTAGTAGAGGAAAAACGATGTAGGGAGACCATTTGACTTAGCTTTATTTATTTATTTTCAACAAAGGCCGGTCGGCCCCTCTGAGAAATTGACTGACTGATCAATAGATAATCTCAAGGTTTCCCTTTTCAATCATCTCTGCTATAATGCCCCCCCTAATACTATCGCCGAATCACAGCACACAACATATAGACCCTTAAACACGGCCATTGTTGGTTGTGTCATGCTAATGCTGTCTACAAATCTGGTGCTAGCCTATTTATTTATTAAATTGATATATCACCCATCTCGCTACCGGTATTTGGGATGACTCTAGACTAGAACACTGCATCTAGTATGGCCAATGTAACAATGCCATGTGCTGCTACTACTAATGATGTTGATATGATAAGGAGGAGGAGAATGATGATAATGATAAAGGTGTGGGAAGCTCCGCCTCCTAGAAGAATGAAATATTTTGAGGAATATTTTAAAAAATGCAGAATATTATATTTTCCTAAATGAGAAATGGAGAAACATGTTTTTAGACGCAGGAAGCAGCCCCCAAGTCTCCCTGCCCCCAAGCAGAAACTGAGGAGGCAGTTTTTAGAAATGCAGATTTGGTAATCCATTCAAAACAGGACATTTTGAAACAAAGGCAGAGTGGTAGGATTAGAAGCAGCCACCTCACTCAAGATCCAACACAGGAAGAAAGTCATTAGCCACAGTAGGAATTGCCCAACTCCCTTTCAGAACACAAGCCCCTTCATTGCACTACCTCCAGAGTAGTCCAAACTTCAACCAAATTAGCTCAGACAAGCACCTAGGATTTGCATTTCTCTTAAACCTATAGAGCCAGCTATCATCTTTTAATGACCCCATAATCCCTTGCAGGGTGGAGTCTGGGCCACTGAATGGAGCTAGAAGAGTGTTTTAATGGCCAGATGCCATTCCTGTCGCCAATGCAGAGTTTTGTTCAGCAGATATATTCTTATTGTGCCCAGAGAAAGAAATATATGCCTCTACCTAGGATCGAACTCACATCTCCTGATTGTGAGGTGAGAGCTCCACCTCTAGGCCACCGCACCAGTCCCTATGGAGCCAGCTATAACCCCTACATGATCCCATAGGAATCTGACAACAGCCAATAGAATGCATGTTCTTGCACAGGAACAGGAAGCTCAAGTGCAAAGCCCAAAAGAAAGTATAAAAACCATCCACTCTCATCTCCATTTTGTCAACTGCCCAGGACCACAAACCCATGTGGTTCTGCTTCATCAATAAACCATCTTTCCAATCAGCCTCCATGTTTCCAGTGTCTTTCTCCCAGATGAACCGAAACAGATGGATATTTCTTCCCACAGTTGAAAGGCTGACAGTTGATTTTAAACAAGTCAACAGAGTCAGCTAGCTTAGTACTTGTATGGGAAGCTACCAGGAAATCCCAAATCTGTAGGTTAGACTGGGAAATTGAAAGACGTGTTAGAAGACTATTGTAAACTATTTCTGAATTGTTGCCAAGTTTACTACATGAACATGAAGCCACCAGGCAGTCATTTTGATACAAATAAGATTTTATTGAAACTCTAATGGATTCCTATTTTTCCCTACATCTCTACAGAAATCTGTTACCATAGATTTTCTCCTGCAGAAAAACCTTGTCCTTTTTTGGATCCATGCTGTTCTCACTTGCCTCCTTCCTTTGATTACTAGAGAGGAGGGATATGAGCTATTTCCACCAACTTGTCACCAGAATCCTACCAGCTGTCAGCTATCATTCTTTCATTTAGGAACTTTGCTTCAGGGGATGTTCATTGCTTTCTACATACTTGTAGAAATATTAAGAAGCAAGTATGGCAATTTTTTCCAGTTTTTCCCTTGAGTAAAGATTAGCAAAAAGTGAAAGAAAAGACAAGACTGAATGGATCTATCAGGCTTCAATTTCTACTTTCTTAGACCATGGATCTATTTTGTATCCATAACTAATAAGACAAAAAAAAACCCAGAGCTTCTTTCAGCCCCTGAGAATCTTCCTAGGATTTCTTTATCAATTTGATCATAAAACTTTGCTAGAAAAGGTTGTTTAGGTATTATCCATGTTTCTGGATTCACATCCACTTGGATTATTCCAAATGCAATTGTAACAGCAAGTTCCTGCTGTTTCTAATCACACCATCTAATTGTCTGATTACTTGGCAGTTAACTGTTTCACACCATCAGGAGATACTCAACTGATGCTGAGGCAGTTTGAAGTACAGAAGCTGAAATTTACAAGGCCCATGATTGATTAAACAAGATAGGCACCTTTAATTTGGTCAGAATTAGTTTCTATTCTATTCTATTCCATTCCATTCCATTATTATTTACTAAATTATCTACTCTGATCGGCAATGATTTCCTAAGTCTCAGACACATTCTCTACTACCCTTGAGCTGAGCTTTAAAATACATAGAATGAAGAGGCAACTATAATATATTGGTTGATGCCTAATTAAGATGGGGAGATCAAGCTTCCAATTCTCATTCAGCCAAAGAAGAAAATTGGGGAATTTGAGTTCATTCATTCGATTTATATGGCCATCCAACTCAAATAATGTGACCCTGGACAACAAGTTTTGTTCCTCAACTCAGTGTATCTTGCTGGGCTGTTGTTATACAAATCAGATGGGGAAAGAGTCCTAGATACTCTACTTTAAGCTTTGAAGAAAAGAGGTGATATATAAAAAAAATAAAGAACCCCTTTAGTTCTCTCCCTGTTGCTTTCATGTACTTGCAATTACATTAAGACTAAAATAAAAATATAAACAAGTATGAAATTACTACAGGAACTAGAAGATGGTGTCCTGAATTGGTCAACTTTCAGGTGAATTAGTTCTTTTCCTTATATGCTGGAATTCCCATCACACACACACACACATATTTAGAGGCTTACTCTGACTCCCCAAAACTAAGAATAATCAATAATTGCATTTTGTCCTCCTGCTTGTTATTGTTTTTTTTCCTCCATTCACACTTTCTATTTCACATAATTTCCTTGCCTGTTTAATCATTTCTATACCATAATCAGATTGGTAAATACTCTTACACTCATATAGATGGCAGTACCCAGATAACCTTTTTTATTGTACATCACTCAGAGTTCTTCTTTGAGGAAGATGGGCAGTATAGAAATATGAAAAACAAAGAAACAAACCTTGGCTTAGAAAGCCAAGAGAATCAACCCTGATTAGTCTTTAGATGGGAAGTCTGGACTGTTGTGTAAATTGAGAAGTAGAAAAACTAAGGTAGAAAAATTCAAGTACATATTCAACCTGAAAGATTTTTCTGTGCTGAGTTTCATCTTTAATAAGATTGAGAAGGTTGACATTGGAAGTTGGAATTGGGGAGAGAGTTAGAAAGATTAATCTTCTGCTGTTAAAATTGGTGGCTGTTTCCAGTTTGTGAAGGTATTTCCAATTAGACAAGGTTTGCCTCCCCAAATCTGTTACTGTTGCTGACTGCTGTTTTTGTTATCCTGAATCAACGGCTCATTGGATTGGGAAATTATATTAAAACCCCAAACTTCTCAAGAATACCAGGTTGGAAATGGATTCAAATTCAAGAGTACTCTATCAGAATCTTTTCCTAGATTGCCAGAAGATGGCAGCATTTCCAAATACTGTATTCTTATACTTCTCATTTTCATTTACAGACTTTTCAGACATTTCCTCAAATTATGATTACATTATTTGAAGGCAGATGTTAACAGTTTAATTAGCATGTTCAGCTTAGTCCTACACAGGTGTACCTGTGAATAAATAAGTCTACCCAGTATGTTCATAAATCACATGATTGGATAATTCTAAATCAGTGATTTATTTCTTCTTTCATAGAGTCATAAACAGTCATCTCTTTCAGTCTTCGATCAATGTATGATCCACTAGAACAGGGCTGTCAAACTCCTGGCCCATGGGCTGGATGCATCAGGCACTGGCCACACCCATGCCCGGTTTAGCAAAGAAGGGGAAAGTCCCAATACGTCCCTTGACGCTGCAGTGATGATGTGAGTTTGACACCCCTGCACTAGAACATCTCACCCTGATGACTATACAGTGTCTGAAGAACTCCAGTCAGTAAAAACCCACATTCCAAGAGTCAGCCAGTTTCACTGTCTCACAGCATATACAGTCAGGAAATTCTGATTGATGTTCACCTGGAATAAAAGTTTATGCTTTTAATCCACTTTTGTGAGAGGGTTATATGTGAGGCAACAAATGATACACCCATTCCTTCTTGTATGTAATAACTCTTCAGACATTTGAAGACTGCTTTCATAATTCCCTAAGTCATCTCTAGAGCTAGATATACCCATATCTTTTAACTTTTCCTCATAGGGTTTGGTTTCTAGGCCCTCGCCATCTTGCTAGCCATCCTCTGTACCCATTCCAATCCGTTACTATTTCATTAACAATATTCTAAGTGGAATCTGACCAAGGTTGAAACAGAGTGAAACTATTCCTTCCTATGGTCCAAATTCTATGCTCATATTGATGTATCTCAAGATAGCATTTGCAATTTTAGCGACAAGGACACCCCACCCCCTTTTACATGTACTATTGTTAAACCAAATCTCCCTGTTCTATATTTGTGTCTTACATTTTTTCTACCACATATAAAGATACAAACTTGTAGGTAGCCATCGGTTAACTGTGGTAATTGGGACCAGAATTTCCATTGGTAAATTATGTAGTCATAAAGCATGACAGTTTGTGACTGCAGCAATCCCAGTACTTCTCATTGGCTTTGTTAACCAAATCCCACTTGTCATTAGGTGAGGACCCAGAGTGGTCCGTGGCCTAGAGGTGGAGCTCTCATCTCACAATCCAGATTTCACTCCTAGGCAGAGGCAGCTATTTCTCTCTCTGGGCCTGATGAGAATATATCTGCTGAATATAACTCTGCATTGACAACAAGAAAGGGCATCGGGCCAGTAATCACAGTTCCATTCAGTTGCCCAGACTCCACCCCACAAGGGATTATGGGGTCATTAAAAGATGATGATGATGATGATGATTAAGTGAGAGGACCCACCCTGATCCAAGCCAGTCCTGTCTTAGTTTCTCCCAGTCTTGAGCTTCAGTAAGGTAAAGGACTGTCTCTTCTTGAATGTCCCCACCCACCTACTTCTCATCATCTCTGCCTTTTTGGCATAGTGGCTGTCCTCATAGGCAGTGGTGGTATCCATGATGCTGAGGCTAAAGTGGAAGCCTGGGGCCTTCAATAGTCTCAGTCCTGGTGCTTCCACCACCGCTAAGGAGTGTCACTTCAAGCCCCATAGTGTGGCCAACCATGCCAGCAGTCCACGGTAAAGCCCCAGCTACTCATGTCTTGCCACCGACAGCTGACCTTCACCATCTTCTGGCTCTATGCAAGGCAGCTGTTGACTATGCCAAGCCTTCTTTCTGAAATGGCAAAGGTCAGTAAGGCCAGCAGAGGTGGTGGTATACAGGGCGACTAAAAGGCTGGGGGGAGTACTCTTTGAGTGCAGTTGTTCAGCCAGTTGTGACCCCTTCTAAAATCTTCTAGCCTACCATTTAATTAAGAAAAATAGCATGAGAGGCTTTTACAAATGCTTTGCTAATGTTCAGGTGCAACTATATCTATAACATTCCTCTGATCTACCAAACTAGTAATTCCATCAAGGAAAGAGATCAGATTTGTAACAAATTTGTGCCAGCTATTGATAATATGCTCATCCAAGTGCTCACAAACATGCTACTTCCAGTGTAAACAAAAAGTTCTCTTGATTCTTCTCCTTCTTCCCCTATTGAAGATGGGGACAACATTTGCTCTTCTCCAAGAGAGCAACGATTACCAACTGGAGTTTGGCAATCGTCTTCATCAGTCTCTGCCATTTTATATAATATTATCTACCTGGTGCTGAAGAGATGAATTAGTTTAAATTAGCTAAATTATTTATTATGCCTTCCATACATAAAGGAGTATAAAGATGGAGAACTAGCTAATCTTGCACTATGCAACTTCCTATTGTGCAGTCATTGAATTATTTCATTTTAAATCAAACAGATTGTTAAAACTGCTATCCAACATTAATTTCCCCACCTAGTTCATTAGTCCAGCAATGATGTTTGATAGACTATTTATTAGTGGAAAACTAATGATTAGGAAATTTCTTTCCTACATTTTGAAGGGAAAAATCAATAGCCCTTGGAAAGTGACACTTCCTGTCCTCAGACTCCTATTAACAAGAAGTGGGAAATTCATTAGAGAATTTTATTTCCCTACATGAAACACTCCATCAAAAGAAAATACAGCTCTTCACAGAAGCATATCTATGCCTTAATTCCTGAAAATCTGTTGAAAATAGATTCCTGTTCCTATTTAATTTATTTTCCATTGCTAGAACAAAAGAAAAGTTTAAGTCTTATTGTGTATTATGACTTTAAAAGTTTCTGGCTGTTCTGTAAGGGTGTGGACTTAGTCTCTCTCTAAAGCAGTGTTTGTCAACCTCACCATGTTTAAGATGTGTGGATTTCAACTTCCAGAATTTCCCAGCCAGAAGAAGTTGAAATCCATATGTTGATTAATTTAATGTCAAATCGAAGTCAAATTCTTGAATCCCATTTTGTGTGTAATTAAAATGCTTGTTGTGAGTAAGACGTAGAAAAAGAAAGTTAATCATTTTTATTTGTGATACCAATCTTCTTTCCTGTATGGGCTTTCTTTCACCTGTGCAGGATTATAGAACAGCAATCTGAATGGTTGAATTTTATCAGCTGTTGCACTATACTTTTCCTCTGGCTGTGTTTCCAAATCATGTTAAGTAACTACTGCTTTGTGTTCATGAAAACTGGAATTCATTATTTTACAATAAAACTTGGATTCAGATTCTGCTTTCTGGAAAGTCCAAACAGCAGCTTTGGTAGATCTGTATGAATAAATAAGCATACAACTTTGATTAATGAGCAATGTGTATGATATAAAATAGTGGCAGGGAATGGTATATGATACCAACATAGTCTGGTTTTTAAGTCTGGGGAAAGGATTTATGCCCATTTTCATCAACTGCTTAGTCGATAGATGCAAATGTAGTTGCAGATCTTTTACTAGTATAACCTCTGGATTTTGCAAATACAATACACTGTATATGATGTGTTTGTTCACTTAGAATAGGTTTGCAAGTGAGAGTTGTTGAACACCTGCATTGCTTCATTAACAAGTGATAAAGAAAAGAAGAAAGTAATGAACTGCAGAAAGCTCCACTTACTATTAAAACACTTAATCCCATGGAATTATATAGCTAATGAAACAAAAATTGTATAGGCAGCAGAGAATGAATCGTGGCTGCTGGCGGATTTACCTAGGGACTACATGTACTCCTGTATATCTAGTTATTACTTTCTAAAATAAGAAAGGTGTTAAAATTCAAATCTGCCTGCCAGCCGTACTTTCTAGCTGAAACTTTGCACAATCACTCCTACGGATATGTGTAACATGATAAGAGAAAAAACAATTTCTTTTTAGCACTGCAGATGTTTCAGGGTGATAGTTTGAATTAAGTTTATATAACCATCTTATCTACTTTGATTTTTCTTTAATTTTCTGGACTTAAGACTTTCAATAATGACAGCACATACTAAATAATTATCTACAACTTTTATTGGATGTCCAGAGAACATAACATATATGCATTCTGCATATGCTTCTGTAGACTAGAAAGTAGAAGAAATACTAATTGGGATCATAAAGAGTGCCTCAAGTTCTAGTAGAAGCTTGGAAAGGAAAAGAGGCACCAAAATATTGCATGGAAGCTTTGCAACATCAAAGGAAAGAAGCCACCTATAGCTTGCAACTTAAGATCCAACAACACATTATATAGATAAACATATAATTCATCACTATTGGCCTTAGTAGTCCAAGAGGGCTGTTGGCGGCCAACAGTGCCACTCCAGTAAATATTCTAGTTTACAATGGAAGTGGGTGGCTGATGATAAGTAGAGATAACTCATCTGTTTTCCCAACAAAACTCAAAACGATTGAATGAGTGAAGTCTGTTTGCATAGCAAGAAAACAGTGTTTGCTAGACTTGGGTAGGAACAGTAGGCATAGAAATGACTTTGCTCTCTGCAGAACTTTCTACAGTTCTAGATTTCTTATGGGGTAAAGAAATCGTTGAACTATAAATATTATAACCAGTTCCTTAAGCTGTATATCATATTCAGTAATATGTTTCCAAGTAAACAGATCTATTTAAGGGCTACTGTTCTGGTTCTTTTTTCACTGCTTAGAAGTGATGTTGTTTTATTTAAAAAAAAATCTACTTTCCAGAGAGATATCTTGAATAACAGAAACAATGGGAATGGGGAATAACTGTTGTTACACATCTGTGGTGTATTGTTCAATGGAGTCTATAGAGGTTAAATCTCTAAATAAGCATGGCCCTAATTGTTAACACATCACACAATCTACAACCTGTCATTTTACACATTGCAATTATCAAATCATAGTTCAAATTATATTTATTTATTTATTTATTTGTTGGAACTTCTATGCCGCCCGATTCCCGAAGGACTCCGGGAATGATTATAGATAATCTATTATAAACTTTCACCAAATGAATGAATATTCTCTTACATTTTAAATCTTCAGACAATTGGAAGTACATTAATAAAGTAAATTAATAAGCCATACTGGAAGTGGTATAGAGGTTTCATCAATGGGCAGTAGTTTGTATATGCTGGGCAGAGACACGTAAGTATTATTTTTGTCTGAAATCTTTGATGATATTTGAATAGTTGGCTATTTCTTCTGCAATCCAGTAAATCATTCTTCCAAGCACTTTAGTCAATCATCCAAGAAAATCCTACAAAATTGTTCAATTATATGGGCTAAACCCATCTTGGCTTTCCAAGAATATTTGTTGTGTATGAGATGTCTTCTACATATACAGTATGCCCATACATATGTATAGAGATTCTCCATACGCTGTTCTCAACCTCCTAAGGAAAATCTATGTTTTGTTTTGTGTTGCTTTGTGTTATTAATGTTTTCAACCACTTGCAAACTCCACAAAATAACTGGGAGTGAGATGCCATATAAATTTAATTTATTATGGCTGGTTTCACAGTCAGCTAATATATTAAAAGTAATGCCTACACAAGGTTAAGAAAACCAGATACTTTGAAGGATTGGTTAAAATGATCAATTCTGGAATAATAATCAGTGTGATGAACTAACTAGATTTCTCCTTTGGCAGTATGAAAACAAGACTGTAGAGTTCTGAAGTCTGATGCTATACACATTTTTTTCCACTAATAAGTTCCTGTGAACCCAACTCGGCCAATTGATGGCCAAGTTTTAGTGTACACCTTTAAGCAATGTACCATAGAACAGACTACACAAACAGTCTAGCTTTGCAGCGTTTCATTAAAGAGAAATATAAAAGGAACTTCCAGTCAGTAAAACAAACACTTTTGCTATTTAGACTGAATCTTCTATGTTTCATTTAATAATCCTGACTGAAGGAAATAGAAACAAACTTTAAGTTAAAAAAAGAAGTGATGTGATGGACTCATCCTCACGTTCCACAAACCATGGGATGAAGAGACTTCGCTAACTTTGTATTTTTAAAAGAGATGTTGTTATCTTCATGACAGCACTCCCATCAGTTCCACAGCCCACAAAAGAGGCAACTTAAATTTGTTTTTAGCTGTTCCAATTTTAAAAGAGTATTTTGCCTTTTCTCAACACAGATTGTGCTGTACAATAGTATCTCACTGACTATGCTGGGAATTGCACATCTGCCCCATTCCTATTGATCACACAATGTTCCATAGTCCTTTTGTCCTGAACTGCAATAAATATCAGCTATCTGCAAAGTTCCTAAATGAGTATTGTTATTTTTATGTGTGCTCTAAGTTTATTGTGTTTTGAAATAGGCTAGTCCTGCTTGTTCAATCCAGGTTTAATGGTCTTTTGAAAGGTCACTAGTTTGGCCTTTAAGAATCAGGACCAATATTCCCTAGAAAGATTCAAATGTGTGTTGCAAGATCTGTTCTAAATAAAGGTTCTGGAAGGAAAAGATTTAGAGTAGAGTAGAGCAGAGCAGAGCAGAGCAGAGCAGAGCAGAGCAGAACAGAACAGAACAGAACAGAACAGAACA
>JANHJO010002101.1:479706-490450 GCA_032468235.1 Pseudoxyrhopus heterurus | reverse complement strand
AAAAGTAATTGAAAAACAGACTGTCTGCTTTTGATGTTGCACAGTTTGTTGATTTTAGTCCTGCAAACATTTAAGTTTTGCAGAGCTATCAGTTCACTAATCAGATGCAGTATTTTTCAAAAAAAAAATTCAAACAAAATTCCTTTTAAGGTAGTCTTTCTCTAATTCTTGTTACTTCTGCAAATATTACAGACTCTGTTCCAAGGCACTTGGAAACCAGAAGAAAAGCTGAGCATGGTTACTACTTATAAAAGACTAAATTTTAGAGGAATGGGATTGAATGAAATATCCTAGAAGGTAGCATAGCTGGTCAGTTAGTTTGAACAGTAAACAAAAAAAAACCTCTTCTGTATTAAAAGGTTTTGTTGAAGGACCACTCATTAAGAACTAATTTGGATCAGGGTTTAATGTTCAGATCTATTTCTTGTAACATGGTTTCATAATAATGTATATTAAATACAATCAATATAAATACTTCTAGCATAAGAAGGTTAATCTGGCTCAATAGTGAGTGCCTTCACCAGACGTCACATTTTGGGGAACAAAAGGAAGATAAAATTTTGAGGATTGTTTGACATCTGAATTTTAATTTTGCAGCTGGAAGATTGAACCTGATTTAAAAAACTGTAATACAGTAGCTGCAATGGTGTCCATGTAATTCTAAGATTCCAGGTCAGATTCTGTTGGAAAGCAGATTGTTGCCATCAGCTAAATGTGATGAATCCCAATCTTCCTGCAAAATTTGAAACTTATAAAAGAGATACGGCGGTGGATTATCTTTGCAATTGTGAATATCTTATTCTCCAGCTTCAAAGTTTAGACTCAGTGATGTTGAAATACATGGAGCATGTTAGCACTCAAAGTTCTTTGTGACTCTGGAGCTAGAGGGGATGGCAGATAGATTTTATGCCTGTGCTTGCTAGAGTGTCTGAAATGTTTCAGTTTTAAACATTCCCACTTCAATTTCACACTAGAAGCTGGGGACAGGAGTATGTCATTATATCTGTTATTATTGTTGTTGCCTTTACTAATAAAAACCAACCCAAACCATAGACCTAGAAACGTAAAGTCAGAGCTATTTCTAAATGTACTTCAAGACAATGGAATCTTCAATTATTTATTTACTTATGAAATTTAATTGCTGTCCATCTTGTGATTCAGGTGATTCTGAGCGGCTTACCTCAAAATCAGAGGTGTCAAACTCGATTTCATTGAGAGCCGCATCAGGGTTGTGTTTGACCTTGGGGGTCTAGGGTGGGAGTGGCCAGGGTGGGCATGGCTAGCTCAACATCACTCGTGTCAGGTGTGCCTGTGGTGACCCGAGCGCTCTGCCAGCAAAAATGAGGTCCCGAGCTCCATTTTCAGCTGCAACAGCCTCTTGCAACCTTCTGCCAGTGAAAACGGAGCTCGGGAGGGCCGCCCATGGGCTGATCCTTCATTGTTTCCAGGGCGGTCCTGTGGGCCAGATCTAAGCACCTCCTGGGCCGGACCTAGCCCCCAGGCCTTGACTTTGATACCCCTGCTCAAGATAAAACCCACAACAGTTGACAATTAAAAATATAAAAACATTTTTAAGGTTACAAAAATAAAAACAAACCAGAAACAAGGGTTTGGAGGAGAAACTTGGGGTGCCTTCTCTGTTAGTGCACCAACCACCTACAGCCAACAGCTTCTCCTTCCAAAGGCAGCTGGCATAGAGAGGTTTAAAGGCTTTCCCTGAAGGCTAAATGAGAGCAGGCAGATCTTACCTCCTATGGCAAGATGTTCCAAAGGGCAGGAGCAGGAGCTGAGGTAGAAAAGGCCCTTCTCCTGGATCTCACCAGCTGGAATTCCTGGGCTGATGGGATTGCAGAAGGCCCCTTCTGCCAGCACAAGTGGGGTGGTCCAATCTCATTTGGGAAAGATGGTTCCACAGATATCCTGAACTCATGCCATAACGGGCTGGTCTGCCTATATCACAAATGCTGCTAAAGCTTGTTAGTCCATCATCTATCAAAATCAAAGAGTGCAATCCAGAATGATAAATGCTATTAACCCAATATGGTCAAACTGTTAATCTGGGTTTCTGTGAATGATAAAAATTGATATTTATAATTACCACAGATGCTTTCTTTTTTTCAGGAATGGAACAATAATTAAAGTGGTCTTGAAAATTGATGCAGTTTACTTGTCTCTCTGCCACCTGCCTCACTTTACAGATGCCAATTATTTATAGAACATGACTGGAAGTAGCCATGCTCGGTGAGGCCAAATTGTGACAGTTACTTTTCCAGTGGCCTGGGGAGAAAAAATTGTGTGGAGTTATAAAATGAGTATGAAGCAAAGGAAATAGATTGTTTTTTATACTTAAATTCCCGTTTCTGCGCATCTTGAAGCACCCACTATGCTTCAATAAGACTGACATTAATTAAAAAGCACTGTAAAGAAACCATGAACAAAAGATCAAAGGGAAGACTTTTGATCTAATGTTTTAAATAAAATAGAAGTAGGAATGAGCATGTGGTTCTGTAGGGTGAAAGCCATAAAACACAATTTAGAATATTCTTTAAAAAAAATAAGGTATTAGACAAAAGAAAAAAGAAAGAATGGGAATACCTGCATAAAAAGAACCACTTCGAAAAATTTAACTGATACAGTCTATCTGTCAATAGCCACAGTAATATATCTACACCACTGAAATGGCATCAGGCTACATTCTATCAAGATATGAGAAGGATGGCTCTATTTGTTATTCACACGTTCCCTGTTTATGTAAGAATGAGAATTAAAATAAATAACCTCAGAGGAGCAAAATGTTTAAGGGGAACACCAGTCGCCCCTGCTCTAGGTTTGCCAAGCATTCCCTTCTCCTTCTTTGCACAGGTAGTTCTCAACTTACAACAGTTCATTTAGTGACTGAAGTCACAACAGCACCTAAAAAGTGAGTTATGATTATTTTTTACACTTACGACTATTGCAAATGGCCATGTGATCAAAATTCAGATGCTTAGCAACTGACTCGTGTTTATGACAGTTGCAGAGTCCCGGGCCATGTGATCCCTTTTGTGACCATCTTACAAGCTAACTCAGTGAGGAAGCCAGATTGACTTAACAACCGTGTTACTAACTTCACAACTGCAGTGATTCACTTAACAATTGCAGCAAGAAAGATACTAAAATGGGGCAAAATTCACTTAACAACTGTCTCACCAAACAACAGAAATTTTGGGCTCAATTGTGGTCATAAGTTGAAGCCGACTTGTACCAATAAAAGGAAGAGAAAGTCTGGGAAGAGAAATGCCAGAAACGCCTACATTTCAGAATTTGAGAAGGGTTTGGTATCTTAACAAGTGGTCCATTTTGATCTAAGTCAGATTCAACCTCTGTTTGAATAAGAGCAACCACTATGATCTGTTTGTGCCTATCTCATTTGCATCTGCAGGACGTCTACATGTGGGGGCAGAGTTTCCACTATTTCAGTGGTGATGGAGAGGGCAACAGTGATTACATTGGAGGGTAGAGGTTGTTGTGCCATGCCTTCCTTGTATCTTCTATGATGCAAGTGCTTAAGTAAGTTCGTCCAATCTGTTTCAAAAGGTGGATTGACTGAAAGTGCCATCTTGTCCTTCAT
Source organism: Pseudoxyrhopus heterurus (assembly GCA_032468235.1). Taxonomy (NCBI): domain Eukaryota; kingdom Metazoa; phylum Chordata; class Lepidosauria; order Squamata; genus Pseudoxyrhopus; species Pseudoxyrhopus heterurus. Next base: position 486,840 of record JANHJO010002101.1, on the reverse strand, counting down.
ATCAACGAGCAAATTATCTTAGGGTACCCTTGTTTGAGCTGTGTATTGCAAACTTTCCTAAAACTTGCATTTCACAACCTGGAAATTCAAACTCAGCAGTAATTTTCAGTGATGTATTATGGTCACTCAAAGGATACCTCAACATAATGTATTTTCACTCAAACTCTTCCCTCTCCCTTTCCTCAAAAATCAGCATGAAGCTTCTGCCAGCTTTAGAACACTGAGAACAGGCCAGGAACACTAGGAGACCATCTGTCCTTCCTCCAAATGAGCAGGAGGGAATGTCAAAACAATGGAACGGGAACAGTTATCTCACACCTGAGTTGCTGAGCTGGAGTTAGAAAAAAATCTTTGCCCCCACTTCACACACATACAAGAAAATAAAGATCTAGTCCCATTCCTATCCAAATGTTCCGCACATGCTGCACTTTATATCATTTTCAAAAACAAAATGAGCAGTGGTTACCAGGTGAAGAAAAGCAACACTGTGCAAAAGCTCTGTTTGTTCTCTTTCTACTGGCTATGATGCAGGAAAGATAACATGATGATATTTTTGCAAGAAGGTGCTTTTCACAGTAGCTCATGACTGTAGTTTGTGGTGAAGACTGTCTGTGTGGGTGTTGAGTATGTGAATATAATTCTGTAGCTTGCATGAGCTGAGATGCAGCAAGGCAGGGTTCAGTGAAAATTCAAGACAGCTTTTTGTTTTCACAAAGATTATGAAATTGATTAGAGATTGGATTTGTAAATAAGATTGCCTGTATTATTTCCACAGCATAATTACTTCCTCTTAGCCAGGAATTAGGAGGTAACAAAGCAAAAGCAAAGCCAATAGAAAAAGAGTCTGCCCACAATACCCAAAACTGAGACGGGGAAAGTCTAGTGTTATTGTTTCAGATACAGCAAACTAGTGCAGAGCCTAAACAGCTAGTTCAGCCTTCACAGTGAACTAATACCATAAGGGAGGCAAATCCAGTGGCAATTCTGTGGTGGTCCAAAGAAGTGATAGAGAAAGAAAATTCTTTCAAGAGTACAATTTAAATAAAGTACTCACCACTGTCTGCTATAGCAACAGAGCTGATAGTAGATCATTGTTGATAGCACTAAATCTTTCCTCCTTTCCTCATTGAGAGTTATTCTATAACCCTAACTTGTGCTTCTTTCAAAAAAAAATTACATATTTTTCTCTGGGTTTTGATGTGGTTGGTGGAGCATCTTAGCTTTTAGCCTTTGTCGTATTGTAGACAGTAGATATTTCACTGCTTTCAATTTCATTTTAGTGGACTATCTTGATCTTGACAATTGCTGTTGTCAGACACTAAGAATTTTCATCATTATATACAATTATAATAACCATTCTCTGTGGCATTGTGTGATTACATTGTGCTAAATGGTTTAAGGGTTAGGGATAGGGTTGTTGTTTTTTTATCTAGTTTAAAATTTCGATGAAAGGCTGGAATAAAAAAGTTAATGGTTAAAAAGCACTTTCTAACAGATCTATTGGAATTAGAACTCTAGAATTTTCAGCTAGAATGACCTAATTGTAATTCTGGATTATCTGAATAAGACCATGTCAGGGAAGACTGTTCTAACAGCATTTTTAACATAATAAGATAATAATCCAGAATAATTTCTGATAATATTAGATACTGATTCTTTTAATGAGGGCTAGCATTTATATACAGATAAATAATACCTTCTTTATCAAAATAGGTGAGATTGAGAAAGCATGCATGTTTCTTCTTCTAGAATTCTTTTTAGTATATTCCTAAAAGCTCTTCTCTGAATCCCATTGATGGAAGGCAGACATAAGAATGGAGCCATCAGTAGCATTGCAGAGCTACAATCAAACTTCCTTGATAGGGTTGCATTGGGGGATTCCCCCCCCCGAGCTTCTTTCTTTGCAGCCTCTGGCCAGAGCTGACCCATTTTCAGAATGATGTTTCTCTTGTCAGATCTCCCATGGTATCAAAGTTGGTCCCATTCTGTTCTGTTTTCAGAGAGTTATCAGGGTGACAAACAGGGAGAGACAATTCAGAGTCCACTTGCTTGCTTATTTGTTTTTCTAGTCTAATCATAACCAAATCTGAGCAGCTTACAAAGATATACTTAAATATTTACAAAATGTGAGAGGGTGTACTCACTTCTGTGAGATACTGTATATTTGATGGAGTTTAAAAGTAAGATTGTTAAAAGTTCAGAAAAGGAATAAAGAGTTGGCTTATTTGATCAAGGTCAAAATAGAAAATCTGTTTTCTTTCGCTGGGCTTTTGCTAATAAAGAACAAATGCTGAAGCTTTTGGCTTTTGTTTTTAGTTAAGAGATAAGTTATGAATTTCCTAGTGTCTAGGGGTGAGGAGAATATATGTTGTGTTAGGAGAAGTGGTAAGATATTAAAATTGCTTTTACTTACTGAGGTGAAGGGAAAAGTGGCTTCTTTTTTCTTTTTCTTTTTTCTCTTTTCTATAGTTTTTGCTTTTTTGTTATTTTTCTTTTTGTAGTCCTTTATTTTTGTAGTTTGTATAGTTTTTTATTTTTTTCTATTTGTAATTCTTAAGAAAATTATTTTAAAAAACAAGTTTAGTGGGAATATGGAACATGAGCATGAACACAGGAAAACTCAGCATGGTAAAAGATGAGATGAATCAATGCACATTGATATCCTAGGTATCAGCAAATTGAAATAGACTGGAATTGGACACGTTCAGTCAGAAGATCGTACTTTGCACTGTTTAGGTCACAAAAAACCAAAGAAGAAGCAGTGTTGCTTTCATACTCAGGAAGGACATAGCAAGGACAGTGCAATGAAGTTTAAGCTCAAGCCACTGATATAGCAGAAATAGGAAGGTTGATGAATTTTATGGTCAAGTTAAATCTGAGAGCCACAGAAGAATCAAGATGTTACTCAATGAAAAGCAGTCAGAGATTTCTTATCAGTAAGATTGTGCTAAATGCAGGGTGAGTTTATCCGCTCTATTTACAATCTGCCCCTAGGCTTTATTTGCCACGCAACACACACAAACGAGGACCCTTCATATCAGATTCCTTTATTTTAATTATTATCCCAATACATAGAAGATTCTAATGCAACATTGCCTCAGTTCTCAAGCATTAAGGGAAAAGGCCCTGTACTTTCACATTGCTTGAAAAGGAAAAAAAATGATGTTAAAATAATTAAGTAAATTTGAATATACATATATTTTACACAAATCTTTTCTATCAATTATTTAAAACAAAACCGTTTGACAGTTCTAACAGTGGAAAGTACTCTCAGAAACTACTCTCATTACAATATTTATGTTTCTAAAATTTACCTTGATAAATATAACAGAATGCATGTAGATTTATAAAAACCTTTATTGGAACGTAATTATTTTATTTATAAATTTGTCAATTTTTCCACCTTTGAATTTCCCAAATATTGTTATTCCTTTGTTTCATTGTATGGGAACAGCTATAATTGTCCTCACTTATTGTAGAGGAATGCAGAAATAATGTTGGCAAAGGTATACATGAACTATAGGAGAACTGTTAAGAGATTATAAATGAGAAAATAAAAGGCAACTCAGTCCTGGGAAATGAGGAAGCATGAGAAAGAGACTCAAAATAACCATGTCTTGATTCTGTATTGTATAAGAGGGGGACAGAGGGAAATTTTGCCTGGCTTTCAGCATTGTTATTATACCCTATAACAATGTTTCTTAACCTCAGCAACTTTAAGCTGTGTGGTTTTCAGCTCTTTGAATTCCCCAGCCAGTTTGATGAGTGGGGAGTTCTGGGAATTGAAGTCCATACAGTTTAAAGTTGCCAAAGTTGAGGAACTTCCTAAGGACCAATAAAATCAAGTTGCCACAATCCATACAGTGTCTGTTTCCTGGCCTGGCCTACCTTGAAGGGCTGGCACTTTCAATCTACATGCTAAATAGGATTTTAAATCTATCACATCTGGAAGATTTAAAGATGGGGAAAAACTGGTATAGACATAAAAAGATGCTTCTTTGCACTGGAAACTTCAAAAAAAGCAACTTGAAATTACGGACACTATACTTTTATCATGTGGGATGATGGCACATAAGTATTACCTTCCCTCAGTGCTTTTTATCATCTTTCCAGTTTCAAAATATTATTACCTGGTGAAGGACCGCTGACTAAAGATCTGCAGCTGACTAAAGAAAAGTTTGTAGCCTCTGTGGAACACAGAGCTATTGCTTTTCTCTCCAAAGAGATCTCTGAATGGATGAGTAGAAAGTGAACATGCAGATACAAATACATATAAAGGAAGGGAAAACAGAGTTTTAATTCTCTGGATAACTTTAACAAGTTCTCAGAATTCTCAGGGGGAGGAGAGAGGGAGCTTTGTCATCATATCATGTCATTAAGTATTAATAGTGCTATTAAGGGACAGATACTGTTGTCTTTTCAGACAATTTACATGGTCATGGAAAGCAGTGAGGTTGCACTGATTGGTCCTCCAGCAATCTAGCCTTTAATTTCCAAGATTGTCTTTAGGCCCATGTGTAACGTTTTTGTTGTTTTGAAGTCTTTCACAAATAAACAAATCCAATGAAAATAACTTGCAATACATTGAGAGCAGCCTTCCTGAGCTGACATTTTCTAGTTGTACTAGAAATACAGCACAGAGAAGACATCAGAATCATGCTGGCTGGGATTTGTAGAAATACCAATAGAAGAGAATATATGTAGCTTAGGGTTGAACTGTGGAGTCCTTGGTGTTCTCTAATCATGGTTGTTTGCTTGCAGATAATAAGCAGAAAACAATATGCTAATCAAGAAACTACCAAAGAAAATGCCTCCACCAGTACTGACAAGGCAAACTATTGTCTATAAGGAGATAGCAATCCCCACTCCCTTCTAGCATTGAAGATATTACCTAGTCAGGTAATGAAATGTCTGCAAGCAAGCAGCCATGCTCAGAGGCTCCACACTCAACCCTGAGCTATATATATTCTCTTCTGCTGATATTACTTTAGATAACTTTCGGTCATGTACATTTTCTGGGAAAGGTCCATATTTTAAAACATTTTCAGCCTCCAATAAGCCATGCATGGCATTTCTGATGCTATGTGCAAGGGCAAAACTTTTCAGCCATGGCAGTGTGAGTGAAATTTCTCATATAAATAGATGCTTTTTCATATCTTGGAGGCAAAATGATATCAATATGAAATGTTGGTGGCATGATCTGGGGATATTTTGAGGATGCAGAGATGTGTTTAGGAGCCACATGGGGTCTGGGCACCATGAATCACCATCTTTGGGACCCATGGATTGCCACCTTTTGGAGGCCGGTAATTTTCATGTACCCAGTAGATATGAAAAAAACATGCTACAATTCAGTAATAATACTGCTTATATTATACTTTTTTATTTTATTTTATTTGTCAAAAATATATATAGATATATAAAAGTGTAAAACATAAAACATGAACAAAGAATTATATATAATTAATTAAAGAAAACAGTAGGACAGGGACGGTAGGCACATTGGTGCGCTTATGCTTATACTTATTATTAGAAGTCACTCTCCTCCTGTATAAAGCCTTTGGGAATAACTGAGCAGTATGCAATTATCTAGTCTACGTGAAGATAACAACTAAGATCTTAACACATTATCACAACACCACTAATTATATAAATTAATCACTCATAATAAGGGGGTAGGGCGGATTAAGAGTTTAACTCAAAATCAATACTGGGCTGCATTGTAAGTTCTTCAAATTGGTTTTTCTCATGTATGTTTTCATAAGGCTGAAAAAGCTCCCAAGAGATCTTCCAACAGTTAAACATTGAGAAAAGGCATCTGTTTTAAAATACCCGGCTCTCCGCGTACAGCACCATTATTTGATGGGTCCAGTGGCTTCTCTAGTCACCAGCTTTACAAACCAAGGACTGAGGCAAGAACGGCTGTGGACAGTTGTAGGAATCCCTCATCCAGCACTGAAAGCTGCAGTAATGCTCTTGCCCAAAGGCCCCCAAAAGAAATTTCATTTCAAACTGGGAAACATGGTATTTTCTGATGGAAATAGTTTTCTTTCCCTAAAGATAAAAATACTTCTGATAAAAGCATTTCCTTTTATTTTTTTAAAATCCAAAATTATTTTTAAAAAGACAGACCACCCTTTCTCTCTCTCATTCACAACACTGGTCAAACTTTGGGACTTGAGGTTGTATAGAATAAATAGGTTAATTTTGTTCCACAAAAAGGAAGCTCTTGTCCTCATTTTTTTAAACACGACTTTCCAGTCCTGCAGCTTTCTGTTTGCTGTGCCTTTGCACTTCCCTTTGGCTAAAAAGCCTGGGATTAAAACAAACATTTCAGTTTTCATCACAGGCCAGTCAAGGTTTTGCCCTACTATCACCACAATCTCAGTCAAGGATTATACAGATTACTGAGAAGTTGAGTTTATTTTATGCCTCATAGTTTAAATTTCTTGTGAAGAAATCAACTCAACGCAGAGGCAGAACAAGTAAAGTTAATTAGGCTTTTCTTTTTTAAAGACCTAGGGGAGATTTTTTTAAATGTACTTTTTCTGACTTTTCACCAAGAAGTTCAAGGTATTAAAAATGCTTTTGAAAATACCATCATGAAATTATAACTTATAAAAATTATTTTATTTATTTATTTTATTTATTTTTAAAATTTATAAGCCACCCCACTCCCGAAGGACTCCAGGCGGCTCACAACATACAAAATAGAACATCCAATCAAACTATTAAAAATCAATTAAAACATTAAAAGAGATTGAAAACCCCACCTCGGGTAGAACCCTAGCCCCAAGCCTGTTGGCATAGTCAGGTCTTAAGAGCTTGGCGGAAGGTCAACAGGTCGGGGATTATCCGAATCCCAGGGGGCAGTTGGTTCCAGAGGGTCGGTGCTGCCACAGAGAAGGCTCTCCCCCGAGGGCCCGCCAGCCGGCATTGTTTAGCTGACGGGACCTGTAGGAGGGCAACTCTGTGGGACCTAACTGGGCGCTGAGAGGCATACGGTGGTAGAAGGCGGTCCCGCAAATAACCCGGTTCTAAGCCATGTAGGGCTTTGAAGGTCATAACCAGCACCTTGAATTGCACCCGGAAGCCTACTGGGAGCCAGTGCAGCTCACGCAAGAGCGGTGTTAC
>JANHJO010002101.1:398018-417221 GCA_032468235.1 Pseudoxyrhopus heterurus | reverse complement strand
CTGACCACATAGCCACGCCCACCAAGCCACGCCCACAGACCCGGTAGTAAAAAAATTTGAATCCCACCATTGGGAGGGAGGGAGGGAGAGTGGGTTAACTAAAGTATAGCCATAGGGTATGTCACCTGGAGAAGGCTTTTCACCTTCTGAATAACCCCGACTGAAGCTGGAATTTCAGCCAAAGAAACCACCATTCATGAATCTTAGAATGAGGTGCCTTAAAACTGGAGCGGCAGCATAAATGCATTGTGGACATGTGGTGAAGGTATTCTGTGGGGGTAGCAAGATTCAGGTGGCATATTTCCTGTCAGCTTTGAGAGAGAATAGGAACACCATAAACAACTGTGTGGTTATGGAATAAGCCTAATCTTGTCTTGAATGAAAGAGTTGGGTTATTGGGATGAGCACCATGAAGTTAGAAAACTTTCCATTTTGTATGAAATTTCAGAAACCAGCAAGGAGAGAAATATGTCTCTTTTTTTTCTTTCCCATTCTTCAGAAATCTCTCTTGCATGTAATTCTACAATTAATTGTTAAATGTATCATGAAACACATCTTTACCAGCTTTTTCCTTCACATTATATAAATGAAGTGGACCTGAATGTTTTTTTCTGAGCCAGCATATTAGATTATATTAACAGTTATTTGACATATCCTAGAGTAAATACTTTGGCCGATTAAAATCATAACCACAACTGTTTACCCAATGTCACATTCACTTTTTAAAGAGTTCCATACAAAAGAATGTTCGATAAGTATTAAGAGGAAAGCAATAATTTTAGTACTGGATTTTGCTGGCAAAAGTTAGCCTATTTGTTGTAGTGCTATTTACAAAGTTAAGACATTTACCTGGCATTTTTTAGACAAATTTTTTTGCATAAGAAATGGATTCAGTAAAGCATTTAATCACATGCTAATATTTTGCACCCGAACTGATATATGGAAATCACTATGTCTAAATACCATAGTGGTTCAGTGTGTTACTATTCCTAGGATGAAACATGGAAATAATCATTGCCTGTTTACAATTATTATTTATTCATAGCTTTTTTGTCCTGCTTGTTAGCCTGAAAAGCTGCCAGCAGCACAGTAAAACAAGACATGGCTTGCTTCAAGCTTGTATGGTAATCACAGCATAGAAAAATGGGTGGGAAAGGATAAGAGAGAAAGGAGATTCAGACTCAGTTATTAAAATTATAAAATTCTTACAAGGGCTAGATTAAAACAATTGTATGAGGTGGTATCCAATGGAGTATTTATTTCCCTTTCCTTCCTGTTTTGATCAAATGGCTCTATCTTTGTGTCAGATTCTATTGGTATATGTTTCCCCTTCCTTGGCATTCAAATTACTTAAAATAGATTACAGTGCCAAATGTTTTCTTAGTATACATTTTAAAGTTTGCTTCCTCTATTAACATACTCATAACAATCTTGAAGACAACAGGACTTCCTTCAGTACACAATGGCATTGTACTATAGTTATTTAAACTCATATATTTCCTTTTTCTTCCACTGTTATAGCATTCAGTCAATACTTTCTCAGAGTTAACACAGTTGTGAATCTTATTGAATTTAATTTTATACCTCTTTTCACCTGAGGGTTTAACGAAAAATTGCAGTCAATTACATCAAAATTACTTGGGAACAGATTTAGCCTTTGCTAATAGTCACTATGGTGAAGAGAATTGCATGATCAGAATCTAATAACGTGTCCAGAAAAATACACCTTTGGGGGAAAAAATGCAGGGTTTCAAATCATCTCCTTTCTGGATGCATGTAATTGCAGAAACATCTGAGCTGTGATGTGAATAAGGCATTAAATTAGGCTACCTGTATGCATACAGCAAGGATAGTTTTTGCTAGCAATTATCTTGCATGATTGCAGGGTTTGCATAGTTTTGCACTACTTTTTCTTGGTACTTACAATGTATGAGCCAATGAGGAGCCCAGTTCCTTCAGAAAGTGCCCAGTATCCCATGATCCCCTGAGCCAAAACATCTAAAGTGAAGAATTATAGAATTGGAAAAGACATTTTAGGCCATTGCATCCAGTACCCCTGTCTTCTAAGATATTAGAATCCTGTCTGATTTATCTAAGCCATTGATGAAAATATTGAATATAGGAACAAAGGCTGATACTTCTGGCAGCCTAATCCACTTGATATTTCTATTAAATCTGAATACTCCTTAAGTAAAATTTTCAATCTGGCCACCTGTTGTTATTCACATCCAGTGTTTTGTAAAGGTATTTCAACCGCTTTCCCACAATTCATTAAAGATGGTAAACAATTTTTAAAAATGAGGTAAAATTAAGTTGATAAAGATTCATTCTTGTCAAATCCATGGTGATGTCTCATAATCATAGCATTTTTAAGAAGTTTAGAGATTAATGTGTACGATCTGCTCCAGATATCAATGATAGACAAGTCTATAATTTCTTTCTCTTTCCCCTTCTTGAAGTTAGGGTAAAGACAACATTTGCTCTCCAGTCAGTGGCATTTCACCAGTTTTCCAGATTTCTCAAAGTTAGAATATTAGAATTTGGCCAGAACATCTCCTAGTTCCATCGGGGACCTAGGGCAGGGGACTCCAAAGCTGGCTGAGGAATTCTGGGAATTGAAGTCCACAGATCTTAAAGTTGCCAAGGTTAGAGACCCCTGACCTAGGAGACAGTTCATCTAGTGCTGGCAGTTTAAACTCATTCAGAGTAGAGAGAGATTCTCTGATCATGATTCCATCACTGACTTCTTCCCAATGATCAAAAGAACAACAATAGTGGGTGGCTGGGGTCCTAGAGTCAATCCACTTGTGAAGTGCATTCTGGATTGCCAGTTGGAGCAATGAGTTCTGTAATGGAGAGGCTTTCTTGGTCAACTACACTTCCTCATCAAATCTTTTTGTTTTGTTCTCCTTTGTTTTTTGGAAAACTAGGTTGACAAAATAGAGTAACTGAGAGAATGTTGGTGTTTTCCTGATCCAACTGACAGGGTGGAATTAGTTTACTCTATAAATCTGGACCTGTTTTCAATTAAATGTAACCTCCATGAGGTTACCTGATTGTGTTAACTCCTTTTTGGTGTGCTCACAATATGCTAAACTTTCCAGTTAAGTGCTTTTGGGAACAGGATTGTTGGGACATGGTCATTTGGAACAAAGTGTCAGTGTTTGCTTAGTTGAAACTATGAAAGCAAACTTAACCTTGACCCATGGAATTTTTTATGCATGCACACCAGCAATTTCACTGTACTTTCTATCATTCTCCTTCACTACTAGGACTTTCAAATGAACAAAAACCCCAGTGACCTATGCTGTTTAAATTCCTAACCTTGCTCACTGAAGACATATGTAGAATTTACGTAATCCTACTGCAAAACTCTTCAGCAAGACTTTATATCCAGTAGTTACCATCTCACTAAACACATATAAACCAAATATATTCCTTATTTGGATGACATGTGGGGAAAGGTTCACATAGTCATTTAATTTTAGAACATATAGGCCCTCCATCCAAAAAAGCCAGCAGCCTAACTTAAAACAGGAATGTTTGTGACACATTTCTGCAAAAGTGACACATCTTGTTTAAACAGAATAGAGGAAACATTGCTTAGGCCTTGTACCATTTTTTTTCTTTTCATTTTAGGATGTTATTGACAAAAACACATGGAAGAACACAATCAATAGACTGAGTTAAAACTATGAGCTCAGTTTTCCATGTAGTATAGAGTCTGTTTTAAATATAAAGAAATATGTTTCTGTATTTGTTGCTTCAGCAATTCTGTTTTAAATGGTGAAACCAAGAGGGGAGGGGTGATGAAAAAGAGTTAAAAAGCGATTTGACAGTTCTGCAGGATCTGCTGAAGTAATTCCTGGAAAGCAAAGCTGGATCTATAATTGTGCACCATCTAGCAGAGAATGTGGTCATTTTTCTTCCAAATGGGCTTAAAGTATTTCAGTCCTCCTGAAAAGATTTTTCCTATGGGTCTTAGAGAGAGGCATTACTCAAACTTTCTCAGAAGCTGAAATTTGTTCCTGTCCCTTCTTCTTCTGTTGAGTATCTTTGGTGGTTTCCTGAAGAAATTATCAGAAGGACATGGCAATTTATTAGACCTTTCCTAGTTACTAATGTCTGTTTGAGATTACCCTTTTGTTCTAGCAAATTTCAGTACATATATTTTCTATTCAGCCAAGTGATACTATCAGCAAATATTTGGTGTTCTGATGTATGCAGCTTGAATTATTATTCCTCTGAACCTGCTCACTCATATGACTTGGCAGTTGGAATTTCTGCTGATGTCTTTCTGTTGGACCTCATGCACACTGCCCTTTCCTTTAGGTCTTAGAAAAAAAACTTGCAAACCATAAAGACTTCAGGAAAAAAAGAGGCTGAAATTTTCAAGCAGAGGTGGTAATACATATTGAAAAGTTATATTTTATTGAATCTCCTAGTCTTAAGATCCACATTTTCATTTTTTCCTATGATTGGAGTCTTTCAGCCTTGGGTGCTCTAATTATTTTTAATAAATGTGGTTTGCAAATTAATCCAACTAGCCAGTCATTAAACATGGTGAAACTTTAATTAGGATTGTTTTGTTAATTTGTTGTTGCACAATTGCTCTACCTTGTTCATGATGTAGATCCAGACAATATTGTTTCCACTAGTAATTTTCCTATTGAATTCTTCCTTACAAAGAAATAAATCTTCCAAATAGACAGTTCCTGTTATAATTACTCCAAACAACATTTTTTCCATTCTCACATAATCGGTTAATGGAGTGAGAAATTGGTTACTTTCCAGAAGTTGCTGAAACATGATTTGTACCATCCTTGACCACAAGGGCAGTAAGAAGAATTTGCTTAGCAACATCTAGAGTGCCACCAATTCCCCACCCCTCCTATGCACCTGCTTACTTGGGAATTGGCCTGTCAGGATCGTCCCACGCACTTGTAATATTCTGCAGACCAAAATCCAATATATGGTTATACATGGAACTATGTTTTACATTGTCCATTCCTGTGTTGCAGAAAACAACATATAAATTATCTATATTTCTGTGCTTTCTGATCAGCAATAACTACCATTTAAATTCAAGTAATTTTGAATTGGATAGACATAGGTTTGAGATATGAATGAGTATCAGAATGATGATGCTTTTATAATGTACTTGGGATATAATTTGTACAATCACCTGTCTTGGTCACTGTATGATTATTCCCCCAGATTATGCCTTCCAGATGTATTGATCTACAATACCCAGTATTTCTAGTCAACACAAGGATGAGAATTGAAGCCTAACATATGGAAGTCCCCAATTTGAGGAAATCTGCACTAGCACATTCTCTGTTTGGAATAAACTTCAGATAAGTCTGTTTCCAAGACAACATTTGCTTTTTCATACATAAAAATAGAAAACACACCTTTCTTACATGCATTTTAGTCATATTTTAATGCTAAAGAAAAAATAGTACAGAAAGTAAATCTAGAGAATCATTCTGGGCTTGTCTTGTGGAAGTAAGTCCTAACTAACTACGTAGTTGATTGCCAACCAAATGAGTCACCCAACTGCTTTGAAACTCATCGAATTTGGTACTCGATGCATTCTCACATGAAATTTTTGTTCAGTATTCATTGTTTCTTTGGTACTCAATGCACAAGCTAGAAATTGTTGGTGTTGTGTTGGCTGCCTTGTGACTTATAGAAAAAAATTGTTTGGTACTCATCGTTTTTGGTACTCATCTCACCTCCCGGAACCAATTCATGATGAGTACTGAGATACCATTGTAATTCCAATTCCACCTCTATCTTCGTCCACAAACAAGCAAGCTTTGCCGATACCTGCCCATTTATCTGATTTTGGAATGTCTAACTTCTATATTTAATGTTTACAATTACGACATTTCTTTTCCAGTATCACCATAAATCTTTTTCCATTGAAAATAATTTTTCCCCCTTTCATTTCCAAATCCAATCACACTTCTTAAATTTAGTCCAATTTCTGCACTTTTTCAGAAGGCTTCTGAGAAATCAAAGGGCTGTCATGCTTGGCTATTTACTTGTACTGGTCCAAGGGAAACAAAATCCAGTCTGCTCTTTTTTAAAAAGTTGCTCTTTCATTAAAGTGCTCACCATCTGGTAGTACCAATATCACAGGCAGTAAATATGAAACTGAGTTTGCAAGGCAACCCTAGTATCTTCAATTTTTGCTTTTTCCACTTTTGATTACTGGCTCTAACATTCAGTGATATTATCAGGGCAGGATTTTGGGAGAGATGCTTAGCACCTCTCAGCACTCAGTATGACCAGAAAAATCTCCAAATGCCTTATTACATCTACCAGTAATTAAGCAATAGCCAGAGCTGTTTTTTATATCACTAAATCCAAAATTTTAAATTATCTACTTCTGTGACTGTTGAATTCATGTATTCCCAAATCATGAGATTTGGGGAGACTTCAGCAAGGAAAAAGTTGCCTTCTCCATGTTTTTCTGAAATATCTTACATTCTTTCTTTCCTTGGTCAGATTCTTGCCCTCACTTTAAAACCAACATGACTAAATTAAAACGTGACCTTGAGGCTTGTTGGTTGTTCTTTAAAAAAAAAACTTGCTCACTTATTTACTGAAAGGCTGAAGTGCAGTACATGATTTCAGCAGGTTAACTCCTTATCAGCTGACACCAGATTCAAGGCCATGTGAAATTTTCAAGGTCCTGTCCTAAAACAGACTTGCCCAGGGCAAGGTTATTGGCCTCCATTGGGTCACTTCAGCTCCCTAGCTTAAAACTATTTCCTTTTCAAGAACAATGGGGTTAGAGTGTGATTCTACTAGCCCAGGCAAAAATCTGTGTACCCTACCGTGGTCTTTTTGGATGAAAACAGGATAAAAAACTAATGGGTCTGCTAATGGAAAAGCGCAAATCAAAACCTGACTGGCTGCATCTGTATCAGCCTTACATCCTGTGTTCTAGGTAATGTGTGCAATGTACCCCTAAACCAAATCTTGTCTCCTGCTTAATGTCACCTTGCAGTAAAAAAAAAAAATCCATATTATTCATTGCCCATTTCTAAATGTAGTGGTTGATTCAATTCAGCACTGTATACATTCCTGTAAAAAGTTTTGGGCATGATTCATCTTGAAAATACTGATAATATATGGAAACTTGATATTATTGTACAAATAAAAGACAAGTTTAAAGGTGATTATTTTATCAAACTTTTGCCAGGTTTTTTTTTTGCCAGTTCAGTTTTTCTAACAGAAAGTTTTTAAATAAACTGAAAGGGTGACAAGGATAAAGATAGCATTGATGTTTGCCTGAATGTGTGCTCCACAATGTTTTATAAATGGTAGTTTGGGAGATTCTTTGCCTACTCAGCATGGATTGTTGTGTTCATTACTTTATTCAGGCTTACCTTGCAAAAGTACTACTGAAAATGAAATTTGAAAAATAAGGGGCTGTTCAGAACAGAGATTTTGTTTTGAAAGATAGAAAGATACAATATCAGTCGCTAATGTGTTTTGATTTTCATTTAGAAAGGTTGGTTCCGTTTTCTTTGGATCTTTATGTAACTCCAATGTTATTCAAAAATTTGTATAGTTATGGAAAACACTTCATCAATAAAGTGATAGTGATGACTCTCTGTCTCTGTCTCTCTCTCTCTCTCTCTCTCTCTCTTTGAATTAAATAATTATTATTAGATTGTTTTGGTCAATGAAAACTTATCAAATGTAAAACAAAACTTAGAAAAAGAATGAAACAACATTTTCTGCTGGTTGAAGTTCCCGACATTTTTTTTTCTTTCAAGTATTCATTTTTAGAATTGATATTTGCAAGCTGGGTTGCTTGATGTATTATCTAGAAAGTCAGCCACATCTCTATGAAATATTAAAACCTGCTTTTAATGTTTTAGAGCTAAATACTGCTGCCACAGGAGCAGAGTAATAACTAATAGAGCAAAGTTGCTACCAAATTATCAGTCTGAATGGTTAAAATTAGAAAATTCAAGAATAATTGTGGCAATAGTACTTATGTTTGCTAACTGTATATGTAAACAACAGTGAATCAGCTTCTGAAAGATAGAAAACAACAAATTCATCAGCACAAGCGATGATCCATAGAGTAACAAATAAAATAGGTACATTAAAAAATTGGAGGAATAGGACTTGTTTCCAAAAATATCACAAGGTTCGATTTTACATTTTATAAAAATCATTGTGGTATTCCATAGCCACATTAAATCTACTACACAAACGTCTATAAAATACTTCGTTTTCAGCAACAAAGCATCTACTGGAGTTTAATTGAGTTCAGTGCAACTAGTGATCTAGTAAGAAACTGTAGCATTACATTGATCATTTAGTTCCTTTATTTATTATGTGTTTGTTTATGCTGCCCATCTCCATAATAAGGCAACTCTGGGAGGCTTAGAATGAGTAAATAGTACAACTATTTAAATATAGGAATCAGAGACTCGGGCATGAGCACACGGATAAATTTAATTCACACAGTTTTCTACAACTGTTTAATCCAATTTCTGTCTTCTTGATAAAATGCATAATCTCAATTGGGGAAGGCTACTGTTCAGTGATAAAATGCATGTGTTACATTTGAAAGGTCTCCAATTTTCAGAACTTCAAAAATGGCTGGGGAAAAATTCTTGATTGAAATAATGCTGAGTTATTGTTAATCCATGCAATAACTTAATGACCTGATTCCATATAAGGCAGCTTATTTAGTCCTTTTAAGACTCATTCAGATTTAATACAAGATTTTATTGAAGTGTAGGACAAAATTCAGCCAACTCTTCTTAGCAAACCCATTAAATTTTAATTACATCTTATGTTTTGTAATACATCTCTTAACCCCCCTTTACATTCCTCCCACTGGAATATTTTTACATTGAAGACAAATTCAGTCAGAGTGTTTGATACATTGATTTCATATGTCATATTAAGTCAGTGGTTGGTTCATTTGGGGTTTAGCAAATTGTGGGAACCCAGTACTAAGTACACCATGGTTTGCAACAAATTATCAAAATCTGAAGCAGATTAAAATTTAAAGCAAGCATCATTGTTCTAGATGCCAAATTTACACTTTGAACATCTATTAGAAAAAAATACATTCAGGAGCTATATATGTTGTAACAAGGATGCAGCTTTCACCAGTATGACTCATATATAGGAAATGAAATGTGGCAAATAATCGTTTGCAAAACATGTTTGGCTTCAAGCTTGACCAAATGATTTCGTATCAACAGCTTTCCAATAGAGAAAAGGAAATAACACTATTACAAGCAAAACCTCAAACCTGATCAGGATTGAGATATGTTCAGCATAATCTTTTGGTATGCTTCAACATGTCTAAACTTTTTCACTGAATGATAGTCTTGCTTACATTGTCAGATGGGAGTCACTGTTCAAAATTCATTCATTCAGAGATTTTAATCATCTGAGCAGAATTCTCTTACCTTACAGATGCAAATCGTATCTAGAGGGGACATGCTTACTACTTTCATGGCAATTGGTAGTCTGGCTTGTGCTATCTCTTAACTTTTGAAGGCATCCACTTTGTATCTTCAGCCAAATTTTCCAAAAGGCAACTCCCTGGGGTGGTTGTATCTGAGAATGAATTGCTAACCAATAGGCATTTTATGATCCTCCTCTGTGTCCAGAAGATTGCATTAGAGTTGAGAAATAAGGGTTAAAATTTGGTACAAAATGGCAAGGAACTTAAACTCGAGTGCTAGGGTTTTGGTTGCATTGGCCATAACCAAAAGAAATTAGACGTAGAATAAATAAGATCCTTGGAGACACTAACTATATAGATTAAAGGAAATGACAAGAAGCCATGTGTTAGACAGCTTGATATAAATAAAGAAAATTAGGACACGTGGAAGAAAGAGTCAGAGCAATGAAAACTCTGAAAGAAAACTGTTAAAATGTATAGAGATGTGAATGCAAACCTACAGTCTAATGCTAAAACAACATCCATCCATCCACAAAGCAATAGCTACATGCTTTCCTTTCATCAAGTCATAAGAAAGGAATGTAATTGATAGGAAAACTGCTGCCCATCTCCAACTACTTTTTACAATGAGCATCACAGTCAGTAGTATTGCTCCCTTCATAGAAAGTAGTGCTGGTCACTTTTAAGACTGTGATTAATTTTCCTGTTTCAAGCCTAAGCTGGAAAAAAAAGCAGTTCCATGCATTAAAAATTCACCACCTTCCCCTCCAGCCAACCCTGAATCAGAAGGCCCTGCAGCCATGCATATTGCCAAAAGTAATGCTGCCAAATGTAGGGTATTCTATTTTAATTAAGAAATCTTGAAATCCATTCTACAACTTTCAACTCAAAAAATAACACACCTTTTGCTGAATTCAAGGGAGCTTCTAGCTCAATGTTGTGTGTTTTCTTTTAGAATCCCCTATTTTGGGTCATTGAGGGACTATTGAATGGGAGGGAAAAAAACAGAAGGAAAATTAATTCACTAGTATGCAATCAGAAGGAAGAAATTGGGGGCTTCAAATTGATTTTTTTGACTCTTTGCCCCCACTCCCTCCAATCTCACAAAGGCTCTATGTTTATCATCCAGTAATTTCCATTTCAGAAACCAAAAGCTAAAGCCAGAGGCTGCAGCAGACAGAATTGTTGCTGAAGAAACAGCAAGTGACTGTGCATTCACAAAAGCTGACGAGTGACAAGCCTACTTTACTGAGGCAGGAATTTACATAAATGCTGCAGAGCCTTTTATTCTGTGTACCAAACGACTGAACTGCTAGCTCTGAGCAAGCTCCACCACAGGACATGAGGAGATTCATTCCATTGAGTTCAATTCCTTAGTGTTGTTTTAAGGTTATTCTTCTACCTGGATAATACTATCTGTATGATGACCGTTTTCCCAGTGCAAGCAGTAAAATAAATTGTTGTGGTCTGTTTGTATGTAAAGCTTGATATTTTTTCTTATTGGATGCCTGGGAGGAGAATTTGCCCCTTAGAGAATCCCTGCTGGTTGGAAACTTGGCAGCAGGTTTGTTTAAATTGTAAAGGAGCTGGAAGGATTCTGCTTGGGAGATCTGTGACCAGCTCCTCAAAGCCAGAACGGTTTTTGTGTTAAAGCTCGAACTGAACTTGTGACATAGATATGTGGGGAGGCGGACAGGCAGAAGTCCACTGGTGAAACAAAGCCTTAACCTTGAAGAGAATAATGGAGAACAAAACAGCATGTTTCCCTCTAAAATAGACAAAGTGTATGATGGCCTTTTTACAGCCGTGAGAGGAATGTGCTTTCAATTCCTTAAATATGCTTTAATTTCCCAGAGGCATTTCTAAACCCAGAACCTGTCAGCTGTAAGAAGATGGTTCTTGCTTACCTGCTTGAAGGATTTAGAGAGGATTGTCCTAGAAAGTTGGATAGATCCACATCAGGACTATGTGTGAAGTCTAGATGTTACCTTCCAATTCCACCTGCTCTGAAGTACTTCCATTCCTTAAACCAACTGAACTGTCTTTTGAGATTGCACAATAGCTATAGAAGCTATAACACAATCCTTGGAAAAGATATGTTTGATTTTAAGGAATTGCAGAGGCATGTTACCTTCATGCCCCCCAGTCTTTAAAGTGGACTGAATCAAAGATGCTGCAAATCCACCTATATTCTTTGTGAATATAAAGAACACTCAAGGTGCCTCACAGTTAAAACACAAACACAACAATAAATTCAGTGTAAGCTATATAAAAAAGGATACATTAAAATATGCATTAGCAATAGCGTTTAGGCTTATGTACTGCCCCATAGTGCTTTATAGTACTCTTTGGGGAGTTTACTATGTAAGCATTTGCATATTGCCGCCAGCAATCTGTGTCCTCATTTTACCAACCTTGGAAGCATGGAAGGCTTGAGCCCCATCAGGATTGAACTCCAGGCGGTGGGCAGAATTTGCCTGCAATACTGCATTTTAACCACTGTGCCATCAGGGCTTTATAAAATTAAATCGTGATCCTGTTAAAGAGATGCATCTTGGCCATAGACTTGGTTAATCACAATTTCCAAGCAAATCCACTTCATGCAAATCTAGGATAAGGCCAATTCTCATATGCCAGATAAATTAATCCATGGCAGCAGGGACATCTTCAGTAGTCCTCTTTTCCTGATCTTAATGCTGTGATTTGTAAGTATGTGTGTGTGTGGCCAGGCCATCTACAAGCTTTGGCAAGCATTCCAAGGAGAATTTTAGTACAAATTTCATATGCTTGCTTTGCCTTACAATAATTTGAATGTGTGTGCATGCGGGGATGGGTATTGGTGTGTATTATCTTCAATAGTGTCTAAACCCATGAGAATTTTCACTGCTCAGGTCACTGAGATTCATACTTCTATCTTACAATATAAGCTGAAGAACTAGTTTCCTTACAGTACACCAATAAATATGAAATATTGCATGCCAATACATAATGACTTTCTTAGTAGGAAATGAAAAAGTATTTGTTTTTAATTGGAATCACCTGTGTGTGGAAAATAGCTCCCCTTGGAATTTTCTTGAAATTGTATAAAATCTTAATGTGCTTTAATATAGTCTTCTACAAAAAGTTTTAAATTTACATAGTTTTATGTTTTCTACATTACAGCTTTTATTGCACTTGTTGTATACAACCATATTAACTCTGGAAAAACAGTATTAAGACAATATTATCTATTGTCAAGGGACTATTATGATCTCCATTTCAAAGAGAACATTTATAAGGTACTGCTATGGTTCATATAATGCCTACCCCAACTTAACTCAGAGCAGCACACACACATCAAACTCAGGAAGAATTAATCTCTGTGTAGATAAGTTTAGCAAAGTAAAAATATGTTTACTTATATCTATAACTGAGAGTTATTCAATAACGATGGAGCATCTATTATAACAGGAAGCCATACGGGTAGCCCTTGACTTACGATGGTAACTGAGCCTGAACTTATGGCTTTTAAGTCATGCCAGTTGTTAAGCAAGTCATCACCTGACCATGCCCAATTTTATAACCTTTCTCATTAAGTGATTGCCATTGTCATTTAGTAAAAGCATGAATTACTGTGATACAACCATGGGACAATGCCAAGGGCCATAAATGCAGGCCAGTTACCAAGTACCCAAAATGCAGTCACATGACCACAGGAAGGTGCCCTTCAGAACGTGACCATCAGTTCCTTTTGAGGATCCATCATAACTTTGAACAATCATTATGCAAATGGTTGTAAGTTGAGGACCACCTGTACCAGCGCACTTTAATTCAGATGAAAACATTATGTTAATGAATTAAACCTTCAAGAAAAAGCTTGCTGGAGAAAAGCTAACAGTAGTTGTGATTTTTACTTAATGCACCCTTATATTTAAGCATAGAATAGACAGAACAATTTTATGTAACACAATATAAAGTAATATCAGCAATAAAGCAACATAGTAATCTCTATAATATATAATAATCTATATAAGACATTTCCTAACCTGCACAAATGTAATGTACAGCTATATTCAGTAATGATAAAATTCTTCCAGCTTCATAAGAAAAGGGCCTTTATAACTTTTAGGAGATTGGCAATTGAATGCCAAGTTAATTCTAAATGCAATTGAATGCCGAGTTAATTCTAGGAGGTAAGAGCTAAATTGGAAAAAGCTGTACATGGTCATTTGATCAGCAGGACAAACTAATTGATCTTGATTGCATAACTGAACTGAGCACACAGGAAGATGATTTATAATTAAGTTATTTGAATAATAGTGTTCCTGTACACATGGCCCAAAAAGTCAGGTTCAGCTATTTAAACTGATCATCCTCCCAAATACCTAGTTATCATGGGGATTGGCTAAAGAAGATTCAAGGGTAAATCAAAAGAGGTATAGAGCTACCCAAACTACTTTTTTTGAATCTCAACTAGAGGTTGGAGAATGGAGTCAAGAAGGCTGCCAACAGTCCAGGAATGAGTTAGCTGTTCCATGTACTAGAAAGCATATTACAGTTCATTCTGTACACAATATCTATCCAAGTATCTGGTGAAACTATCTCAACTGAATTTTAATTCAGAGCTAAAAAAAGATCGTAGCACGAGGAAGTTAGGTCCATAATTTCCTTTCTTGCTTCTTAGGCAGATAATCATTTTCAGCAAAAGATTATCCAGTTAATAAGAGTATCATTTTGGCAGTGTAAATCTTTATCATAAATATATACTCATAACTGTATTTTACCTCACCTCAATCTTTTTATATTAAAGCCTATTCAGCTATATATTCAGTCACAAAATTTTATTTAAGAAATCTGAAATACACCTTATGACACCTGTGCTCCCCCTATAAATAAAGCATTTGAAACATTTCAAATAATTGAAATACTATGCATTGGTGTATGGGGTTTTATTGAATTAGCAGGACAATAGATATTGTATTGATTAATAAATAACCATTAGGCATGGTGGTAGGGTGGTTTTTGATTGTTTGTTTGCTGCCTTCAAGTCAATGTTGACTTCTGGTAAATGCCTGGACAAATCCTTGCAGTTTTCTTGGCAAGATTTTTTGGAAATGGTTTATTATTACCTGTTTCCTGGAGCTGAGTAAGAGTTGTTTTGTGATTAAAGTGAGACTAGAACTCACATCTCCTAGTTTCTAGACTGCTGTCTTAACCACTAGCCCAAACTGGCTCTACCTAGGTGGCAATTACTTGTGAAATATATACTGACCCAGTAGTTCTCTGGAAATAAAACGATCTGTGTATGTTGAAAGCAACTTTGTGCTGCCTCATTTCTACCTTAATGCTTTAGGTTTTAAAAAACAGCCAAGGGTATTTTTTCAAATTCCAAAATTTTCATGTGGAATGAAACTTTTCCGAACCAAGCCACATTATATTTCCTCAGTTTCTTTAAGGATATGCCATCTTTCTCCCCACTAACTCTAGTTACAAACAGATCAGCTTGACATAGTTAATATGGAGATAAGCAACAGCTGTTTGCTTCTTAGCAGCATGTTCTCTGCTAAAACAATCTTCTTTTTCACGGCCCCAATCACATTCCCCAACTTACCTTCCCATGCCATCTGATATGTTGAAAAACCTACCTGCTTTTCATCATTGTAACAGAAAGACAAATTAGGCATAAAGATATTTAAGGGTTGTATATAGGAATCAACCACCTAACATTTTGATATAACTTTCAGACTTGCTTGCTTAATTTTCTGCAACTAGAGAGACAGAATTCTAGATTGTACAACATCTTAGAAAATTCATAATCAGTATTTGAAACATGGGAGCTTCTCCATTTGTAAAGCAAGGTGACTGTCTGAGTTGCATCAGTTCCACTGCAATGCTTCAGTGAGGTGAAATATCTTGACAGGTTTAATCAAAGTTCCTCATTGAATTGAAGTGCCTCCCACAAACCTAATGCATATGTATGCATGTACACTTTATTTTATAAAGAGAGAAGTCTTTGTGCCTGTTAATTAACACTTCTAATATTATTGCTACATTTCCCAGAGGAATACCTTTGGTAATCTGATGCAGAACAAAAACACAAAAAAGGGGATCTTCTTGTACATTTATTATAGCAAAAAATTTTCTGGCCAAGAATTTGCATTACCTGTTGTATGCTCTGTTACTCTGACCTGGACATATTATGGCCTGGGAAGAAGAAAAGTAACAGTAAATCAGAGGAAAAAGATGCAAAATGAACTGACAATGATTATTACAATTTTAACATTAACCATTCACAAAGGGTCCCCAATTAAATACTTAATATATCTTGGCTAATTAATTAAACTAATATACATAGGTATGATTTCCTTTTATCCTCAAATCACAGAACTGAAACTTTTGATGAATTATATCTCAACACTTTCTCACTGTAGGCTCCCTTTGAGATGTTGTTAGTCAAGAATGATCATTTTCAACATAGGTAGTCCTTGACTTACAATCACAATTGGGCCAGAATTTCTATTGCTAAGCAAGACAGTTGTTAAGTGACTGACACCTGATTTTATGACCTTTTTGCCACAGTTAAGCAAATTGTTTCAGTTGTTAAGTGAATCATGTGGTCATTAGGTGAATACAGCTTTCCCCATTTGCTTGTCAGAAGCTGGCTGGGATGGTTGCAAGTGACCCTAAGATGCTGTAACCATTGTACTTAGGTGCCAATTGCCAAGCACGCCCAAATTTTGATTACATGATTTTGAGGATGCTACAACAGTCATAAGTGTGAGGACAGGCTATAAGTCACTTTTTTCAATGCTGTAACTTTGAATGATTATTAAATGAATAGTCGAAAGGCGAGGACTCTACCTCTATAAGAATCTTAGGAAGTTGAAATATTCTCCATTGTTTTTCTCAGAAATGGCCCTTTTTTCTCCATATAAAACACAGAAAGATTGTTAAAATGTATCACAAGAAAAGATGAAAAAAATTAACTCAGCTGTATTATGGATGATTTATAATAGAATTGACAGGATAGATAAAATAGAACTGGCAGCAGGTTTTGTTGAAAGAGAAATCTACCTTTTATTGGATTTTTATTATTTACCTACCATGAACAACATCTATATAACATTGTCAACCTCTAAGAGTCCTATGGGGTCAAGTAGTGTGCAGTTGGTTAAATGAACAAACTAACCAACATTTGGGGGTTGTGTGGTGTTTCTTGTCAGTCGGACTGTTTCAAACTGATGTCTTGTCAGCCCTTTGAGGTAGACCAGGTGAAGAAACAGACACTACAGGGATTCCATGAATGTTACTTTATTTTTGGAGGTACAGTATATATTGACAAACTCTTGAAATCCTGTCAGTATTTCTTTCTACAGTATTTCATCTTATACGAAACAAAATCAAAACCATTTTTTTGTAGTTTTTCTCACACTTTCTTCAATGTATTCTCTCTTCTCCAAATTTCCCCTTGTGGCTCATTCCTTCTTTTCCCAATGTAAGCTCTAAATTCTTTATAGGTGTGTATGGAATTACTGAACTCCCATTCAATGACATTTTGAAAAAGAAATGCCACTCCTAGAACAGTGTTTCCTAACCTCAACCAGTTTGAGATGTGTGAATTTCAACTCTTAGAATTCCTAGCAGTGGCCATGTTGGCTGAGTTCAAATACCACAGGCAAAATACCACACATCTTACCACACAGTTGCTTTCCAACATCTCCAGATAGGAGGGCTGAAGAGCGGAATTAGCTTGGACTTGCTATGTAAACACAAGATGGCAAGGTCTGACCTTCCCTCCTTCCAATGCCTTTGAACCTTATCTAGTCTTTTCCAGTCAAGAGCTGTCAGTCTGGGAGATTCCTGTATTATTGGCAGTGAACAATAAAATATCTAGTTTGAACTTTATATATGTAGGCCTGGTTGTTCATGCCTGACACCAGGTTGTGAAACATTGGCCTAAAATGTTATCCTCAGGCATAACATGTCTCAACTCCAAAGGGTATGAGACTTTCATTGTTTAGAAAAAGCCTTGTGTCAAGATTTTCCCTGTATATAGAAATCTTAGCACCTCAGACTCAAAATTACACCTACCACAGAATATAGTCATATGACTACTTTGCAGTGACTCATGAGGAGGCTTCCTTTTTGGTCACAATTACATAAGAGATTTGAGGAAAATAGAAACCTCAGTGTAACCCTTCCCAGCCAACACCCAAGTCAATAAAAGCTTCTGGGCTATCCAAATAATCAAGACTTCCTTCTAGATTTTATCTGGACAAATACTGGGAGTAAAAAGAAGGGACTATAAATATTGGGATATTACTTTTTTTTCTTTAGCTTTAAATTCTGGTAATAATTTTGCTTCTATAATTGGGGAGTTCTTATTATGTAATTCAAAGTCCTGACCAGGTTTTGAAAATGTTTTGTATAAGGACCATCCTAACTTGCTAAGGACTTTTTTTCCCAACTACAATGAGGTTCATAACCTATATTAAATTTTATTATAAAATGTATTTAATAATATAATAATTCACATTGTCTCCAGCAACCAGCACCCAGGTAAGCAGGGATTAACACCAGATAAATAAGCAGAAAATAATACACTTAATCAAGCTTCCAAGGAGAAAACCACACACACACACCCAAATAATGGCAGGGCAAGCTATTGTATATAAACAAGGCATAAACCCCACACTCGCTAGCACTGATGTTACCTGATCAAGTAATGAAAAGTCTGCAGGTAAACAACCAAAGGACTCACAATGTTCTTCTCTATATAGCAATAAATTATACTTCTTTGTACTGCAATAAAAAGCAAGTTTTGTGCAGGCACCAGACTAGAAACTAGGAGATGGTGAGTTCTAGTCCCACCTTAAGCACAAAACCAGTTGAGGGACCTTGGGCCAGTCACTCTCACACACCTTAAGAGTAAGATTTATGAAGCCACTTCTGAAAAACTGTGCCAAGAAAACTTGCCAGGGCAGTCGCCAGAATTCAACACTGATTCAGAGGCACAGAAGTATGGCAGTAAAGAATATTTGAGGAAGCCTCAAATAAAATTGATTTGAATATTCTATGAATTATGAATCCTATAATTAGCATAAAAGTGGTCAAGGGTGCAAAAAGCAGCAGTAACATCTTATTACTAAATGCAATCAATATGCATGTTATATAGAGCTTGCAAGAGGTAAAAATCCAGTAAAGGATAGTATGTGAAAACTTGCTGATGATTGATGATATTTTTAAAAATAAATCAGTTACTGTAAGAAGAACATCTATATTTTGTTGATATTGATAGGAGTTGGGAACTTTTCTTGAAATGCTATAGGATAATTCAATGCTTTATCATCTATTAATGAACAAGATCGAAAGGGTTGTCAGTTATTGTCATCTAGGTGACAGACAAGAGAAATTTGCATAGGCCAACAGCTTTGGTGTTTAAGGATATGTCTCCTAAAATAGAGTGATGACTTCTTAAAATAAAAGTAAATCAGATCAAGTTGTTAAACCTCAGCAATTGCAATCAGTATAATCCAGGTCATTATTCAGACTGCATTCAGAAAAGATACTAAAAATATTATTGTATCTTTTAAGCACTGATTGAGAAATGAAATACAATACAGTACATTTTATTTGGAATCTATACCATCTATATATTTCTTTTCATCAGAGACTGTTCCAGTGCTGGGAACTGTGTTCAGGACTCTTCAGATTCCTTCCTTCCTTCCTTCCTTCCTTCGTTCCTTTCCTTCCTTCCTTCCTTCCTT
>JANHJO010002101.1:385835-397918 GCA_032468235.1 Pseudoxyrhopus heterurus | reverse complement strand
GCTTAGAGAGGGTTGCAAGCCCTGATAGGCGGTATATAAATACAGTGCTATTGCTATTGCTATTGCTATTGCTATACTGGTCAGGTACAGATACAGATTAACAGAGTTTGGAGGGGCCTTGTAGGTCATCTAGTCCAATCCCCTGCTCAAGCAGGAGACCCTACATCAGGGGTGTCAAACTCACATTGTCACGGCGGTGTCACATGACGTATCAGGACTTTTTTCCCCTTCGCTAAACCAGGTGTGGGCATGGCCAGCGTGTGACGCATCCGGTGCACAGGCCAGGAGTTTGACACTCCTGCCCTACACCATTCCTGACAAATGGCAGTCCAATCTCTTCTTAAAAGCTTCCAGTGAAGTCATATAGTCCAGCTGGGGAATTTTGGAAGTTGAGGTCCACATTTCTTAAAAGTTGTTCAGATTGAGAAACTCTGCTATGGCCTATCTCAATAAAATACAGTCCCAATCAAATTGCAAGAAGCAATGCCACCTGGCAGGATCCAAGCAGTATATCTTCTCTTTTGTGGCAGCTGGCTTATAGAACAGCCCCCCTCGCCCAAGTGCTGAATGGCCCTGATACAGCTGGCTTTCCAGATAGCCTTGAAGACCTGATTTCCCCCACTCCCCAAATGTTGG
The DNA here is from genome assembly GCA_032468235.1 of Pseudoxyrhopus heterurus. Taxonomy (NCBI): domain Eukaryota; kingdom Metazoa; phylum Chordata; class Lepidosauria; order Squamata; genus Pseudoxyrhopus; species Pseudoxyrhopus heterurus. The sequence continues at coordinate 397,282 of JANHJO010002101.1, read as the reverse complement.
AAATGGAATGGAAGCCAAGCATATATGCATGTGTTGCTTTTTGTTGTTGGACACTTTTTGATCTCAGGCTATTAGAAAGTTTTTAGGGTGCCTAACCAGATTTTTAGTTGGTTGTTGCATGCTGCCCAGAGTTACACTGATCAAGATAGGCAGCCATATACAGTACATTTGTTTAATAAATTTAATTAAGTGAGCTATAGCGATATCTATATGCATTTTAATAAATGTTTTGATGGGAAAAGGTACCACCAGACACTTCCTGGTTTCAGGAATTCAATGAATTCCTTTGTCTTTGAGAACTTATTGTTCTAGGATTTGAAAAATAGCAAGGTCATGAATAAGCATCAAAACAAGACCTGCCTTTTTGATTGTATCATGACTGACACATAACTTGACCTTGGATAAGTCCTCCTTCCATTTCATTCCTATCACTTCACCATCAAATATGGCAAACATTTGACCTTTGGAAAGATTATTCCAATAGTCTTGAGCTATTTTCTTGATTGTTTGCCAATATCTGATTAGTACACTTAAAGGCATTCATCAAGTTGCCCTGCTTACCACCTCTGCTATTTTAGCTAATTAACATTATGAAATGTTTCACCACTTCCTTACACCATTGCCAAAACCAATCACCTGCTTTCTGGTTTACTAGCACAATGGAAACAATAAACCATCTTTGAGCAATGGAATATATGTTTGCTGCACTTCTTAATGAGCACTCAAGTGGATAAAACATCCTACACTTTATTGATTCTATTTGTTTAACACATCTACAATCTGTTTGTCATTTAATACAATATTCAGTCTGATGGTTCCTGGTTTAGAGATTAGGATTTAGGGAGTTATTTCTTTAGGGGTCAAGGTCAAAGAAGGAGCTTTAAGAATAGTGGGATGAGGGGATATAATCTCCAAATTGTACTCCACAAAGGGCAAAATATCTGCAGCCCTTTCCTGCAGCCCTGTGTAAAGAAGAAACATCATGGATATGGCAGAGTAGATGGAGAATACTCTGATTTGCACAAGGAGTGATAGAATTTACAATCAAGTGAATTGCTTCCATTGAAAATCTCTCCCAAATGCTGGAGCAAGAAGAATGGAAGGAAAATACAATTGCTCACTTTGTCCTATCAGTAAGAGTCCAAAAGGTTTTGGATTCTTGGTGGCTTCTAACGTTGCCGATTGTCACTAAAAGGCTAAATTGCTCTGCTGAAAATATAATGCAAGAACAAAACAGAAGGGAAGAGTAAATTAAAGACATCAACAGTTTCAAAATGTTCAGGAAGCAGCCCTGGGAATGAAGCATCCAAAGAGAAGGTGGTTCTGTTATATTACTCTAGGGCTACTAATATAAACCACAGAATAAGAAACTACAGCACCAAGGGTCTCTTGAGGGAAGGGCACTCCAAAATCATCTTGAGTCTCCAGCTGAGAGAAAAATTGTCTGAAAGGAAATAAAAAAACACTACTGTAATAAATAGAATTTATCACACTGGAGATGAATTAGGGAGAAATTCCTGCCCACTTCTGAAGTCACTGGGACTAGTTATTACTGAGGGAGGTAAGCAGGCAGGGTAACTTGTGTGTCTGTCCAATCCAACTAGCCACAGCTTCAGCTTCCTCCCACCTTTCAGTACATCTTCCAATTCTAAATGTTGTTTTGCCTCCTTTTCCTTCAGCTTCCATGTACACTCTGTACTATTTTGCCCTTTGGTTGAGAAGACTTGAAAGGGCAGAATGTTGCATGGGAACTGTGAGAACACTCCAGAATAAAATATGAAAGTGATTACAAGAATGCAATTGCTGTTGGAGGTGCAATAAATCATTGTAACTCATGTAAGTTGACCTAGTCCTATTAGATCCTACTCTGAGGTGAAACCACCGGATTCTTACAGTAACTCTAGATTATCTTTCCAAATCTGTTTGGCCATGCTTCTTCCAATTCTTATTCATTCACACATATACTTTACTAATTACAGCACCCAGGGTTCACACAATATACTAACCCCAAACCATACAAATCACAAGGTGACTTAGCATGATGTATGAACCCCACAAAGTTGAAACCAAACAAGTATAACCTGAAGCCAGCAAGAATATTCCAATATAACTTTCTGGAAGAACCTGTGGTTATGGATATCAGAAATACCAGCCAAAGCAGGATATCTTCTCCCTGTTATCAGGAGGAGGAGGAGGAGGGAACTGGTAGTAGTACTACTACTACTACTATGTCAGAAACACTGAGATGTTTCCATGGTGAAAGGATTAGCCACTGACATCCTCTACTATCCAACTGGTAGTAGAGGAATTGGGGAGATATAGATTGAAAGACAGGTTTGAGGATCGGACTCTTAGCCTAGAAAAATCTCCACCTTTCAGAGGGAAGGGTTAGGAATATATTTAGTGTCAGAGAAGGCAACTACTGATTGTAAGAACATTGCAGGATCAAGGGAACCTGTTTATAAACCATTTTATGTTATTCAATGCACATTAACCCACTTAACTTAGTGACTCTGCTATATCTACCCTATATTCAACCTGGTCATATCAGAAACATAAATAAATAAATAAAATATTTAGTGGTTATATCGAGACTAAAGAATTATGTAGAAATCTTCCAGAATTTGTGGGATTTCATTTAATTTTTTTAGGAAAAAAACACCCATAATGAGGACAGTATATGACATAGTCTATGTAGCTGGTATTAGAGAAAACAGCAAAACAACACCATAGTGAAAAGGTATGTACCAGAGACGTTGAGCAACAAGAAGGGTTAAGCAGGTGGCACTACCTACAGATCATACTAACACTATTAAATTCAATATCTAAATCTGAACCTAGCTTCTGCCAAAAGGAACTAGAAACTATTGAGAACATTATACAGTATGATTATTGGTTACCTGGGAATCCAATTAAGCCTTTAAAATAGCAGTTTAGGGAATGTTCTGCATTTGCCTTATCACCTATAGATGTGCTGCACTATAACCCATATCCTTCAAATAGTATACTAGCTAAAAACATGACAGGATTTGTAATTCAACACTTCTGAAGGATGACAGATTGGGAAAATCTGATTTAGATTATGTCCATCTGGCATAATCCTTCTGTGTGCATGATACCTTGGATAATTGCCCAGTGAGAATTATTTCTGAGATTTGCCCAGGAATTCATTGTAGATCAATCTTTTCCAATACCTAATTAGGATAATTAACTGCACTATTATTCCACATTTTGGGGGGAAATCACAGGATTCTTAATACTTTAGAAAATTATCGTATGTCAAGGATGCAGAGGTCTTCTTGGTTCAATCCTCTATATTTATCAGCATATCAGCAACTGAGGATTTTTCATGCATGGGAAAGTAGCAAAATAATGTTCATACAATGATGGAAGTTGTATTTCAGCTATGTATTGCTGATATAATTTGTCTGTCAACATTTTAACAAAGAGACAAGAAAGAGGATTTCAAACCATCTGTCTGAATGTTTTGGTGTTGCTATTCCTGATTTTCTATGTATCTTCTCCTTTAAATGGTAGCATTACATCTCATTGTTAATACACAGACAATCCATTAACTTAACATTTTAAAAAAAATTACCTTAAAAAGAGTATTCATAGCACCTGCCTTATAATAGGACATCTGAAGTACCTGTAATTAAGGACAAGACCTTCAGACCACAATCTGATCTGATCACACAAGTAGGATATCTTTCCAGGATGGCCATCCTTTTCAAGTATGGGAGGGAAGAACACATTTTAACCTTTTTTATCAATTATAAGGAATAAACAATTATGAATTGGATGGAACTATGAGATTTTCCCCCCTAGATTTGGAGAAACAATTTTTGAAGAAGTTTGGGGAAGTTTAACTATGTTAAAACTATGTTTAATGTCCAATTAGGTGGCAGCATCTAAACAACCTTTGCTGATCTTGAAAAACTAAGCAAGGACTGGTTAGTACTTTGATAACAATAATAAAGTAACGGATAAATCACTTCCATATTATAATCATGAAAAATCTAGAAGACAAATTCAACTTGAGGCAGTTTTTGCCTTTATCTTAATTGTAATGTTCATTGTACTCCATCTTGCCAAAAGTTTCGAGTAAAGAAAATGAAAACATGTCACTGATTCATCTCTGCTTGATTTGCCTATGTACTGTACTGCACTTCCTGGGAGGAATAAGGCTGGAGGAAGAAAGCAAGCAAGAAAGCTATAAAAAAAAAAACAGTTACTGTTTCAAATGCAGCAGGTAAAATATTTATAAACTCTTCCTCCTCCAGAGGGAGTTTTCTGCACAAATGGAACATTAACTCCAATCCAGCCTGCTACATAATATATATCCATAATATATATTGTATTTAAAAAAAAAACACTAGAACCTAGAACAAAAAAAAAAGATTGAGTTCATTGGACAAGAGTTGTACAAAGCATTTCCCATTTCCTCTAAATGTTGGATATGCTTTGCAATATAGTTTAAAAGGCCCAAGGTTTTAGCTTGCTGCTTTAAAGGAATGGAAGTGGAGGGGGGGAAGGGGACAAGGACCAAGGAGCTAAACGATGTTTGGAAGAAATGCCACAGTCTTCTCTGGGAGCACTTGTCTAGATATTCTTTCTTTAATTAAATTCTGGCAAATTCAGGAAAGTTTTCTAAGTCACTGAATTTGTTCTTTTAATATTCCAGATCCAAATGTTGACAACATATTGCCTTGAGCAAGGACACATTGGACCTTTCTTTGCATATCAGGAGAATGTGAAAGAAAAAAACATGAGATACCTGTTTGAATGTTTCCAGATATGTGAAAGACCACTTTAAGTGATGATAGCACTTAAGTTTCCATGATGATAGCTTAACACAATGTAGTGACCTGCTTCCTGATCAAGATCTCCTGCTGTGAGTGAAGCAAATTATGTCCTCATGAAACATGTGAACCAGCTGTGAAACATGTGAACCAGTTGCTGAGCATATAGCCAATATGTAAATATTTGTCTGTACACACACAACACATGCTAACTAGTGACCGCATGCTTCTTTGTTATGTCTGCCCAAACTCTTCACTGAAAACAATTTTAAGAAGAAATTGACTGTGTAGAAACATTGATTCATGGCAATAAGACTCCTCAAAGCATAATCTGAAAGAACAAAAGATTGAGTGTTAGCACCACCTTGATCTTGCCAAGATTTACTTAAGAACAAGATAGCTCTCATGTGAACGCAATAACCACACAATATTTGCTTGATGTAAAGAGCAGCACAAGGGAATCCAAGGGAAGGTTGCTATTTACAGTATCTGTGAAGGTAAACCCTTCTTCCCTCAAATCTCTCTGCTGGTTCCTAACTGCAAGGGAAGAGAAATTCCTTCCCCCTTAACCATTACACAGTGTTGGGGAGAGGAGTAGCCATTCATGAGGTGAAGGCTGATGGTTTTAACAGAAGAAGTAGTTACTTAGTAACGTTTAATGTGAGTTATGGCAGCTCCATTTCTCAAGAACAGAGCAAACAAGCCAATAAAGGGAAAAAAAACTCAGCTCTGTTTGGAGTAGTTTCAAATGGTTCCCTTTTTTGCCTATGGAAAAGTGATTGGGGGAAGAACCGCGAATTGTAAACTGAGGGCAGACAGGTGAGGAGTCCCGGGCTCCTCCGTGTCGGAGAACAGGTACGTCTGAAACAACCCGCCAACTCAAAAGACGCCGTCTTTGGATGCCGCGCCCGGGACACGGTTTCGTTGTGCAACCTCGGCGAAAGAGCTGCACAGGGAGAGCTGACCCATTTGCGCGCCAATCCGGTTTCTCGGAGGCGGCAATGCGGAGGAAGGTTACGCGTGGCTCCCAGGGGATGGAGAAAGGCGACCGTGGGGAGAACGCGGCCGTTTCCCGCCTCCGCGAGTGAGCCCGAGCTGTTGCTGGGCGCCAGGGCGAGCACGGGTCGAAGCCGGCTGGTCCCCTCGGCGCCTCTTCGCCACCGCAGCCGATGCCCCGGGGAGCCGGCCATGGGAGGCGACTCGGCCGGTTGCTTATGCGCGGCCCTCTAGGATGAAGGGGCGGAGCCAATGCCAATCCAGCACTGCTCTGTCCGCTCGCTTTGCGCGATACGCATCCTCCTCTTGCGGCGGGGAGACGGGGACAAGCAGGCTTAGCCGCTTGGGGATCGCACCCGGGACCGGGGCAGCTGAGGCGGAGGACGCGCGGCCGTGAGAGGGAGCAAAGGGAGAATCGGGACGCGGCTGGGCGGAGAGGCGAGGCGAGGCGTGGCGGGCGGGGAGGGGTATCCGGTTGCAGGTGTTTTCGAGCAGGATCCCACTGCCGTAAAGGCGACTGCGCTGGCTCGGCTGAAGGGAGGAGGAGGATTTCCCGAGGTTCCGGCTCGCTGCTGCCCGGAGCGCGGTTCCGGCTAGGTTGGTGCGGATCCGGAGCGCGGGTGACTAGGGGGCGCCACTCGCCTGTTGGAGCCGCTCCGCCCGTCCCAGCAGGGACTTGCTCGGGGAAGAAGGCGGACGAAGACAGGAGCGCAAGCCGAGGATGTGGCGGTGGGATGCGCGGGTGACGAATCTCTTCAAGAGGAACCTTCAGCCCACGCTGACCTACTGGAGCGTCTTCTTCAGCTTCGGCCTGTGCATCGCCTTTCTGGGGCCCACCCTGCTCGACCTGCGCTGCCAGACCCAGAGCTCGCTGTCGCAGGTCACCTGGGTCTTCTTCTCGCAGCAGTTCTGCCTGCTGGTCGGGAGCTGCTTGGGCGGCGTGTTCAAGAGAACGTAAGTCTGCGACTCCCTCTCTTGCTCGCTGTCTCCGGCTCTCGGCATCGTCTGCCGCCTCGTTCCTTTGGGAGCGGAGATGCTGTTGGCCGGGCTGGGAGAGACGGAGGGGAGCCCCTTTCTCTTTTGCCCCCTGGGCACCTTTTCAGTACCCAGGAAGGTGATGTCGACCATCGCTTGTTGGATGGGATGCGTGCCAAGCTGTGCCCTAGAAATCAGTGCCTATTTCTATGCCCGCGCCTGTTTTCCGGTGCTACAAGGCTGGAACAGATCTGATGCTGCAGTTCCTCACCGTCTAAATTAAGGACCTTAGGCAAAGTTTGGGGCATCTATGCCTGTTGAAATCCATGCCCAGTTCCTCATAAGTCCCAGTCACAAGTTTGGGCATAAGTCAGGACTTAATTCTGGGTACATGGTGTGTTGAATTGGCTCCATCAAGCAGAAATACTGAAGGGATTTTGTTTTCCTTTTAAATTAAAATGACTCGATGCAGTTTTAGCCCTGGTTCCTAAATACATAAGCACAATGGGTAGAAACCAGACTCTCTGGCTTGGACTGTGATAAGTCAGGAAAAAAGGGAGAAGCCAGCCATACAATGCTTTGTTTTGAGGAAATATGTTTTATGTGGAGGCCACGGTGGCTCACACACAAACTAAGGCTTAACTTTATGAACATAGCCTATGTGTTGCTGCAGAGACTGGATTTAATGGATGGTACAATCCAGAGGATATTTCTGGTGGGTGGATGTGTGGGTGGATGAATCAGATTGTGTAGGGCACCTAACACAGTGGTGGGCAACACCAATCCAGAGAGAACCTGGTCCCCATGTCTTTAAGAGCAGCCCTTCACACCAAAATCAAGCAGTTAGTAGCTACGTACATAATTGCTTGTTTAAATGATAGATTACAATGAAATAAGATTGAACAATGATAGAGATGCAGTCACAAGGGAAATTTAGAGTCAGTTATCTTAAAAGCAGTTAACCAATATCCCTCTTAGATATGCTTCTTATACAGGCAATTGTGAATGCCACACACTTTCCCACATTTTATTGCTTTTGCTAGCTAAGTTTGATTTTTTGCAAATTAGGCCAATGTCTGGTTCCAAAATCAATGTGCTTCTTTCTATTCGTGAATTATTTAAAACATATCCTCCAATAACTTTCAGAGGGCTTATCCAAATAAAATCAAAGTCAAAGATCAAATATGAACAGAGGCCATGCAAAGTGATCCTTATTGTATTGACCATGTACCTGTCAGTTGAGAAATCCCACAGAAATCAATCATGCTATAGGATCACCTTCCAGGGCCTACATTAGCAACTCTTGGGTCTGTTCACATGACATCATTGTGGTTATGTGAACTCTTTTGCCTGCATAGAGGTGGTTGCAGACTTTGGGAAAATGGAGCATATGGCAGGATCCCAGAAGGATTTACAGTGGGGAACCAGCAGAACGCAGCATGCCTGATGGACATTGACATAGAAACCTCAGGCTGCAGAAATCATGCTGAGAATTTCTCTTTGTAATCTAAGAGGTTTGTTGTAAAGGATTTGTTTTAATAACCCCAGTGTCCAAATTCAAGCTGTCTTCTTCTCTGAAAAGTTGGCAGTTAACACCTAGTGGCCAATAAGCATGTAAGTTGATGTACGGTAAAACAGTAAATATTCCATTTTCATACAGAGTTCCAGGACAAGATGTTATTCTTTTTAAATCATCAATGAACAATTAATAAGGAAATGATCCCTGTAAAGTGGAAAACATGAACAGTAATTCCCCATCTTACTCCCAATTTGTGTTGTATAATTGCTGCTATATTAATTTGTTCGAGGTTCCCATTTTAACTTATGATTAATATCTGTCAACTGATGTTTAATCTAGAAAACGTTTTAACAGTCTACATGTTTTAAATCTTGGTGTTTTAAAGGTATTGACTATATTTTGATCAAGGTTTTCTATTAAACAGTCTTTAAAACCAATTCTTTTAATTCATGGGATGTTTGCATAATATTTAATAGTCTCATGATCAATGCATGTTTTAAAATTTCTTAAATCAAGGCAAGCACACAAAATATTCATGTAACAGCAGTTTCGTATGCAAAGATATTGTTCCATTACAACAACTCTAAATAAAATCAATCACACTAATTATTCTTTTCAACCTTATAATTATGAAGTAAAAAAGCACAGTCCTGCTTGAACTTTTAACTGTTGATATGCCTGAACATACATCATCCTATATACCGATAATTATTTGACTTCAACTTTATAGTGTGATGTGGAATTGTTCCATAAAATCTTTAGAATAGAGTTTTTTATAAGTGTATGATTTATGTCGACAAGATCACAGAGTAGCTGTCACTTATTAATGAAAGAGAAATTGTGTGTGAATTGATTTGGACCATTTTGAGAAAAATATGGGATTACATCTTGATTTCTAATCATCTGTCTTGACAATATTGGACAGTGTCTTCTTTGTCAGAAACTTGCTCTATTATTGTCCAGCATCATTCTTCTAAGAATTTGATTCCATCCAATAAACCTTTAAAGGAAAAATAAAATGAAAAGCAAATGATTATGGTATTTAGAATAGTAAAAGGGACCTATTCTTTCCAGAGGGTTATGTATATTGCTTGTATTATCTATAGTAACAGAGCCTATTTAAGCATGAAAGAAACTGTTTGGTCATGTATTTTTATCATTAAAGTAAAATTCATTGGCAAAAGTTTCTTAAAGATTCTGTAGGCTAACCATTGATCAATATTGCATTTTTCCCAACAGTCCTAAGTATGTCCATTTTTGCTGACAAAGAGTAACTCCCAGCATTCCATTAGATGTAGTTTAAGAACCAAGACTGCAATTAACTTGTATACAGTGCAATAGTAAATCATAGTCTTGATGTGCAAGTTACTAAAACCTCAATTGAACTTGCAAGAACATTAGCTAGCCTTTTAATTTAATATGTTTTCATCCTACAATGTACATTATGTTTTCTGAGTTATGAAATATGCTGCAATTCTCACTTTACTGGGGAAAAACTAAGATAGAAGGCTACTTCCTAAATGCCAGGTAGACAGCTGTTAATACCTGTGCAGTCCTTGGTCTCTCTGAGCTTGGTTGTTTGCTTGTGCCAAGGACTCCTCAGTTCAACCCTGAGCAGTATATATTCTCTTCTATAGATGTTAATAAACTAATAAAAGAAAATTCTATTCTTGTCATCAGATGATCAAGTACATTTGGAAGGATGGTTATGCTTAAGACAATTGTGGAGAACTAATTGACCTAGAAAGCAAAATACTTTTGAATGCCTTTTAGTTTCCCCCCCTCCCCCCATGAAATCCTTAGTGCTCCATCATCAGGATCTCAGCATTTACCTTTCAAGACACTACAAAAAATGATGGCTTGTCTCTGTGTAGTGTTTGGAAAACACATGTTTCTCTAACTGATGCTATCTTCCAGGATGTTATTTGAACTGATGATATTGAATTAAATGGCATTTTTACGTCTAAAAATTAATTTTCCAACCACGTCCTAAAACTAAGATCTATTGACATGGGAGCATAGTTGTCCAATATGTGATTTTTCGTTATCTGTTGACTCTGTCACAACATTCTTAATTCAATCTACAGAGGTGATGGGTAATAGAATTAGAAGTATTCAGTTAAATGATCTCAATTGTTACTTCAAAGGAGAAATTATTTTTATCCCCAGATACTGTAAATCGGCTTATTTGGAAGCTAAGATAACAGGCAAATTCCTAGAGAGGCTCTTTAAAGAGGTTTGCTCTATTACCCCATTGTGACTGCCTTTGTAGAGTCATCTACAGTTCTCTAACCAGTCTGCTCTAACCAGCCAGACCCAACAAGAGGAAGAATGATAACCTCCCCCAGCCCTCCCCCCAAAAAATCAGCAGTGCCATCGATCCACTGTTTAATCTGCATTCCAAGAAACAGTAATTGTCAGGTACAAGAAACCAGGAGCTGGGATAGAGTTCGAAAGTGCTACAATTGTATTTCATGCTATCTATCCATGATGTATTTGATCCTGCCCTCAGGGGTCAACCTGGTCATCTCCAACAGGAACATATGAAAAAGCAAGCAGCAGCCTCCAATTGTTAGGACCTAGAAAATGGCTGCCAGGGTGGTCTGACTCATGTGCTGCTGGTGTAAATGAGGGGAGATGATTCAGCAGAGATCCCTTGGGTCAGCCAAAACATGTGAATGGACCTTTGGGTCCAAACCTCTTATTGAAGCATGGCAGGTAATTTGTTTAGCAATCTTTTTGCAGTGAAGGAGGCTGCTTGCTTGCTTGCTTATTAATTTGTTTGTTTATTATATTTATTTTATTTATTTATTTATTGTCTCTGAGCATTTCAAGGCTGTGTTATGGTGTCCCTGGAGGAGGTAAGATGCTTAGCTCTTTTTAGGCTTGAGAAATTTTATTTTTTTAGTAAAATAGTTAATAAAAAATTGTTAAACCTAATGAAGTATAACACACACATTCCATTCCCTATCCATGTGGACAGTACTAAGTTGTAGGTCCAGTTGGACGGTTACTGGATTAATGAATTTCTTAATCCTAAAGGGGCCAATGTATTTAGGCCCTAATTTTTTGCTAGACAAGTTTAATTTTAGGTACTTGGTTGATAGGTAGACAGACTCTCCTATAGTTAACGGGGATATATCGGTTCTATGTTT
>JANHJO010002101.1:292849-303522 GCA_032468235.1 Pseudoxyrhopus heterurus | reverse complement strand
ACGGTGGCTGGAGCCCTTGCACATGCTCAGTAGAGCTTGGTACTGAAAAAGGGGTTGTCCACTTTGGCATCCTTTTTGGGGGTGTTCTGGAGTGTTTAGGGGTTTGTGACCCAGACAGTGACCGTCTGGCTATGGAAAGGTACCTATCTACCAAGTTTGGGAGAGTTTGGTGTAGGGGTGTGGATTTCTATAGAGCACATACAAACACACATCCCTCCCCAGACTTCTCTTTTATAGATGTAGATATCTGTGTTCTTTTAGTCTTGGACAATAAATTCAGTTCCTTAAATTAGTTTGATTCCGTATATTCATGACTTTTTTCTCCAGAAAGGCTCCCAGTCAACATTTACTTTGTTCATTAACTTATTCTATTAGGTTTTTCAATATATTTTAATATTTATTTCTCAATAGCATATTTTATTTAGCTATTATCTTAATGAGTTAGGCTGGCTACATTGGAATGCATTCTAAAGGACTGCTTTTAGTCTTATATATTCTTGCTATTTTATTTAGCTTAGTAGTTTTAGGTCAATTCTATTTTTTTCTTTGTTCTGTTATCCATTTAACCTTTAATTGAATTATCATGCTACCTTTGCTCTGCTTTGTAGAGGTTTAATTTTTTTTTGAATTTGAAAGCTATTTATAAGCAATTAATACGTCTTAGAATCAAATAACCAATATGGAAATCTTTCAAGTGCAAGCATAATTATCCAGGATTGGCAGAATATGGTGCCAAATCAATTAGCCTGAAAACAGATATGTCCAAAAGACTAATCCAGGCTAGGATTCACATTCGGAAGGAATGGATGTAGCATTAGTAATCCAAGTCAGCTGTATATAAAAAGTAATTTGTACACTAATGCAAACTATTTGCTATAGCATTTGCCCCTAGAATGTTATAGCACCATCTGCTGGAGATCCTGCACAAAATATGGTGTATCCATACCTAAATAAGATAAGGAAAGCAACCAGAGCACAGCTAAATATTTTTTCCAACCCCCTGACAGTTGGGGGTAATTGCACTTTGGTTTGTGTCTCAGCTGTGAGCATGAGGCATCATGTTGTGTCTGTGTGAATGCTCTCTGCTTTGGGTCATGTGATAAGAAGTGGGGAGTGCTCAGAATTGGAACAGCTGCCAGCAATCCGAGCTCCTGGCCAATTGCTTCTTCCCACAAATCTTTCTCTGTAGCACCTGGGCTGATTCAGCCCATTTGTAAACATCTTTGCCAGCTTCTCCCCCATACCAAATATGATCCTCTTGTGTTGAAGAGCTATTTTGCTGACAGAAAGTCCTGAGTGCCTTTACATAATTTCTTCCCAAAATTCTGCTGAGTGGGGAAAAAAATAAAAATCAAGGCTGTCCTATAAGTTCTGCTATTAGTTCTGCAATCATTTTAGGGGTGTGGAGCTAGGAAACAAAGCTGTTACTTTCTCCCTGGCAGATACTGTACTAATTCAGAAAGGAATGCATGACAAACCAAGAGACAGAACTGGCAGATTTTACAGTTTAAAATGAAGGCATACATTAATGTAAAGTTGCCAGATTTTTCTAGGAGGGTTATATTTTTTTCCATTTAATTATTCCCACTGTGCACATCCAGACATGATCCTTCAAATTATCCTTTATTCCTCCAACTTCCCTCAATTATAATTCACAATTTGTCAAAACCGTAGCATTCCATACCTCAAGCGATTCTTCGTACAACAATTTCTCTTTATTCACTGCCAATTTCTTGAGTGCCTCTGCCTAAAGTTTTGTAAGAATAATTTTATTAGCCTTCCAGAACCACCATGGACTCCTATGTAAATTGAATACATAAATTACGCCACGCTGCTAGCATACATAATGGCAGCTATAATCTGAATACTTCAGCATTCAGTAGCTAGTATTCACTATATTCTAGCTGAGTTAATATCATGGATATGCATGAAATAGAAACGTTCAAGTTTTATTCAAAATTCAAACCACTGCATTCTGGGTTTGGTTCTTCAAATAGTTTGGCAGCCAAAAAACTCCCAGAATTTCCAGCCTTTGGGTACAGTATATTGGTTTGAAATGTTGGGGGTCAAAGCCCCAGCACAATGTTTCTTTTAAGAGCTGCAAATTGAGAAAAACTGGTCTAAGTTACAACCACCCACACAGTTTCTTTCAATAGTCATAATAAATAATAAAGTAAAATAGAACATAAAGCAGGGATGGCTGTCTCAGAGAAGTTTGGGTTAATCTAAGAATGTTGGTGTTTGGTGATGCAAGCAAATGGTGATACCTTCTAACTTTTCTGAAACTTCTCCCTGTTTCTTGTGCTCATTCCGAATATTTTTGTCTATTTAATGGCTGCAAAACTGTTAGTGCCCAAAAGGTACATAACTTTAATTAGTAATGAAAGTAAAATAACTGCAACAGATTTGTAACTGAAATCTGCCAATATGTTTACTGTACAGTTGTTCTGCAAAAGGAATTGGCAAACCTGCTGAGGGTTTCCTAGCAAGCCATGGCAGAATCACAGAGCAATAAAGGTGTCCCATGATACAGTCGTGATGCTTATTATGGTGTAATACATAGATAGAGCTAAAGGTTATCCATGATGGCAAGTCTAAAAAGAGGGGACTGGGTGAAAAACGGACACATTTTCAATACAATTCTATAATCAATCAACACCGAATGGGGTTTGGTATGAAGCACAAATATATTTGCTTCATAAAGCAAGTGTAAAATTTGAAAATAAAAATAATATTTTGTGAACTTAATATTGTAGTGCCTCCAAACAATTAACTTGTATTTTGTTTAAATGTCTCATTTAGCGTAACCCTACCATAAGTTATTGTAATATGGAAAATTCCATGTCTTGAAAAGGGAGCTATTCAAACTTTGTGACCAGCTTCAGCGCTTCAGCTTTAATTTTTCTGATGAAATTACCCATTTTCAGAAACAAATCACAATGATATAGCCCCATAAGTATATATTACCCACAGGCCTGTCAAAACTGGTGGTCCACGGGCCGGATGCATCACACACAGGCCACGCCCACCCCAGCTCTGCAAAGGCAAAAAATGTCACGTGACTCAATCAAGTTTGACCCTCATGCCTTATAGTCTGGCTGTGAATGGCCCTAACTTACTTTACCATTTCAGATGTTACTCATTCTTCCAATTCAACATAGAAAAAAGTAAATAACTTGGTATTTGGTTCTAAATCCAAAAGTTCTTATTATTTTAAATTAAGGCCATTTAAACATTTCCATTCCTTAATAGACTTTAATATCTCCTGCAAAACTGTACAAAATATTTATTTTCATAAATAAATAAACATACAATTTCCATACAGTTTTTTAATGTGGGGAGAACATAGCACAGGGTATTATTTAATCACTGGCCAAAACTTGATTCCAAAAATTCCCTTTAAACAAAGCTGTGTGGGAAAGATAAAGATGACTACTATTAATGAAGGAGGAATAATTAACACCCAAAGCTGATGTGATATCAAAATGATAATTCATATGTGAAGATGCAATCATGCAAACATTATGGATACATACATACAACACAAATGCGTAAGTTTCAGGTTTTGTGATGCCATCATCATGCCTGTGCCATTATTTGTCCATCTTGCCGCCCCCACAGTCACCACCCTAACAAAGTTTCAACACAACCAAAGAAAGTTTGTGAATGATATGCATTAGGGACCAAAAAATAATGGGCACATAACAATAAAGGAAGTGTGTGAATCCATTACCCAGTGGATTCTTTGTTAGCACATCTCAAGTATAAAAAGAATGTTTCTAATAATCATACTGATTTAAACCAGGTTGGTTACTGATATACTGTATATATGAATTTTGGATATTGCTCATGAATTTATCTTTTCATTCTATTTTAATCCTCCACATATTAGCAAGACCAATCTTATCAGATTTATGTTTCATAATTCCAATTGGACAGCTTTGTGCCACATAATGCAAATTTAATCATAAGAAAGCCAAGATGGTCACAATTTGTTACAAATCCCACAACTCTTTCTCCAGCCCATTCCACTACTTCATATCCCTGGATAATTTGTTCAAAATGCAAAAACAAAATGCTGAAGTTTAAACTATAATGTGGTTACTTAGATTTTATTTTGGTATGTTTTATTAACTTAGTAATGGAAATCGTTAACTCCGAGTTTATAGCTATTGTTTCTATGAACACAGCTACTTTTGGCTTATCCAATAAATTATGGTCGAACCAGCAATGATTAAATGGAATTAATGCACCTAATTTATATTTTTAGGGATTGGTATGAAAATATGAATTGGTTTGTCAAGCTTTTGGTGTAGGCATCTCTGCCAATATCTTTTCAACTACTCAGCTAGTTCATATGTTAATTTACCTCAAGCTAGACCCCTATAATTGTGTTGTACTTCTATATTATCTCTCCCTCCCAATCTTGACATATCAAGCTAAGCCAAGTATGTGAATCTAGCCCAAGTGGGAAAGACTGTGCAGAGTGTATAGCAAAAGCAAAAACTCAATTGACATAAAGATACCGTCATCCCCAAAAACAGCATGATTGACTCTAAAATTGATTATATGTGTTTTGTACACGAAATTGCTTACCACTGCAGCATCTAGTGAGTACCATGATATATTCTAAAGCTGAAGTTTTGCTGATAAAAGAGAGTTCTGATCTTTTGCTAAATAGTATGGGGGAAAAGAAGAAAAAATAAACCATTGGGGATTGGCCAGATTTCTGAGTTTTCTAGATGTAGGATCCAAGAAGATCCTAGGAACAACTAATGCTCCCTCACTTTTGGCACAGGGGATCAAGGATGACAATGAGGGCTCTCATAGTATAAAGACTGGTATAACTGATTTGAAGGCGACTACAAATCTCTGGAACTATTTTCCTTGGAAAAAATAGAACCTGGGTTATTTCCACCTAGGCCCTCTTCTCTTTCACTTTTTTTCTCCTGAATTTAAGCGATTTGTCAGATTCATTGTTTTCCTAAGGTGACTCTCTTTTCGTTTTTTATTCCAGTTCTGATTTGCAGCAATAAAACAGAATTGTAGTTATCAAATGACCCAGAATAGTGTGAACAAGCAAAATGCTAATTGGATTAGTCCCTTTTATAGCTTCTCTCAATTGGTCCAGTAGCGCTATGAAGAATTAAAGAACCCCATGCAAGAAAACTAATAAATCAAGGTCATTCCTACCAAGAGATATGGGCACTTGGGTGACTTTACAAGGAGGAAAAAGTTTCAGTGAAAATGGGCATAATCTTTAACACCAATCACTAGATTCACTGCTCTGAAAAAAAAAGTCTATTTGAGTCTACTCAAATCAGAATCGGGATACTGACATTTTCTATCTATGAATGAGGTTTTTTTTAATTATTATTTAGACAAGATAGGATGAAATTGCTTAGAATTTCTGCAATTGCAAAACATCTGAAAGATGTCAGGTTAAGAAAGATTGAAACATCTCCTTTTAGAAGGCTGTAGTTTGCATGTTCTTCCCGGAAAATAATCCCATTTGCTTCATGGACTCATAAAACTGAAACACATGTCTATTTGCTAATTTGTGATAAACATTATGGAAGGACCATCTTATAATACACAAATGCTTATTGTATGATCACACAGGTGGCACTGATGACTATTACAATGTGTGCCAGCATTTAAAGCACAAAACCATGTTAGGATCTAATATCAAATGTGTTTTTTCAACAGCCCTCTACTTACGGCATCAGAAGAAAACACATTAGGACTGTAGCTCCCATCACCTGTAATCTTGCTGGATGGGAATGCCAAGTTATAACCCAATGCATGTGAAGAACATCAGACTGGGGAAAGCCAAAGTAATTGCAATGTATTCAATTTTGTTTTTTCCGCTTCAATTTACACCTTCCCCTATTCCAGTTCTGACATTTTGCCCTTATTTTTGTTTTAAAACTTTACTCCTTCCACTCAGAAGATTAAATTGCATGAGTCTGTAGCAGGAGACTTTGTGGATAAATGTCATCTTTCACAGGATTTAACAGACTGGTTTCTTTAAGAATTTGGACTAGTTAAAATTGCCTAACGTATTTAATGATAGCATGATTCATCCACTTGAGCAGAAATATTTTTCCTACAGGGGTCTTCGGCTCAAAATCATTTAGCAGTTTCTTAATGGGTTCTTGTGACATACTGCAGTCTGGTTAACATTGTGATAATTTGCAAGACTGCAGCACACTAAAGCTAACCCATGGGCATAGGCTTAAAGGACTACATGCTTGTCTCAACAATTATCTCATAGTTCAAAATGCAAAATGGGTCAGATTAGAAATGATCAACTGATGTTTATAGCAAATAGATACAATATTCCTCTTTCTTACACTCTCTTAGCCCCAAAAGATCATCTCATCATAGTGGTTATCTACATTCCAAGAAAAGACCATCAATGGAAGCTTATCTTGAAATACAAATTGCAGCTTTAGTGACACTATTTTTTTTTTTAGAATATAGAAGACAGTCCTCTTTCCCATCCCAGATTCTAGAATCCTAAGGCTTCCAGCAATTCTTATTTACTTAATACTATTGTCAGATCTAATCTACCAATTGTTCTAATTTACAAATACAGTCTTTTCAATGTTAATTGGTGCAAACCATAGAAAGAGGATCCTACCTTGGAGAAAGAGAGTTGATCTTGACCTTCTGGTCACATTGTTCTATACATCCTGAACTCTTGTACTCGATATGTGTTAGTCCTGGCCAGGAAGAGTTGCCCTGCCTGCTGCTGACTGAATCAATGCCAGCTAAATGCTTTTAAAAACAGTTGGTGTGTGGTGTGTATGCGCGCTTATAAAGGGACAGTTTGGCTTACAATACTTTTCTAGCCCAAGAAATGCCTACACTCTATCTGGGTGGCAGAAAGAATGGATTACGCAGTGGAAAACTCAGCTTGGCTCATGCCTTGTGGTACGTAGAAACATAGTTCCTTTTCTGTGCAATCCTTCCCCAGAAATTTAGACGACCACACATCTCCTTAGCCGAAATAGCAGCCTACACCCAAATGTTTTTACCCTAATCTAAGCCTTCTTTTTAGGATTGCACACAGTAGAAGGCACTGTAGTTTGTTTGGGCCAGTCAGTCACTTAAAGGCAATTCCCCAGAGAGGCGTGTTCTTCAGCTTCCATTTAGCAAGTATTTCTATTTACACTAACTGCAAGCTCTGTTTTGGGCAGATGTGGGGAAAAGGATCAGCTGACAACTAAGGTTTCATTTCCTTCATGCAGCGGTAGAGTTGCTGCCAGTGTAACCACAGCATCTTCTCTTAAACAAGCTCCCTTCTATGTAGCTCTGCTCAGATTATTTATACTACCTAGACTTTGTCCTGCAACATATCCAGAAAAATGAAGGGAGTGTATTATTCTGACATATTTTCAAAAACATTAACATACCATATCACATTCTTCCATATGATTTCTGGCTCACAGCAAGTTGTGAGGACTTGTAACTCAATACAAAAGCTGACCAACAACATTTCAATACAGACAGTAACTAAGAAGCGAGGTCCATTGCATTTCTAAGCTATCTTTGGTCCCTTATGCACTATGTCATCTTCCACTCGCACAACTTAAGGAAGCGATCATAGTAGCACCACTGTTTGAATGGTTCTTGTGAGCCTGATCCAAAGGATTGGGCACAGATTTTTACTGAAGGCATTGGGTAAAAAGAGGCAGCCCAATACCACACTTTTTGTTACCCTGAGATCAACCCAGTTATTTTCCTTCAGTCAAATATTTTGTACATCTCATTGAACAGAGAAGCAGAAAGAGGCTATATTTGCACTCCCAACTCTTCTCTAGTATGTCTTTAATACACATTAATTCCCCTCTACTTTTCTCCTTCTACACTGAATACTTGGCCATATCACTTTTGTCAAAAATAACTTTGGTTGCAAAGTAAATGGCTACCAACCCAAAGCCAGTAGCAGATGCCATGTAAGTGGTGACTGACTGTGTGAACTGAACCAGGGAACCCATAAGAAGGGACGGGATAACCTGGGAAAGGAGAAAAGCACTGTCCAAGATGGCCAGATCTGAACAGATGCCTCGGCTTGCTGCGGCAGTGTCTGAATCGCCCACCATCATCATGAGCGAGACGTCACATGGTGAGCTGACACAGAGAGAAGAACCAGCAACAGAGGGAGGGTACAGGCTACCGCCGTGTCCATTCTGGTAGGTCAGCTTCTGAGTAGAAAGGTGGTTTTTGAGGAAACCCAGTTTCTTTTCTGATTGAGCTGCATTCTCTTTACTTTTATATTTAGGCAAATATATCTGAAAGCATAAGAAAATAAAAGATGATAAGGTGCTAGAAGACAATTCAACAAAGACATAAAAACTACAGAATATGATATGAAATATATAATTAGCTGGAGCAGAGAAAAGTGAGGATGAAAGCTTTTAAATAGAGATCAACAGAAGAAACAAAGATAGCTGTTCTAGAAACTAAAAATGTTGTTCAAGCTATTTCACATGAATTGGGGATTCATTTAAAAAAAAGAGTTCAAAGCAGCTTGGTATTATTTACTCTTTAGTTACCACTTAAGTTTATATGCTTAAGTTTATTTACCATTTAAGTTTATGTAATGTCAACCTGGTCAAAGTGCTTTATCCAACACAGAACAGTCACGAATTGATTCCATAAAGATGATAGTCCTATAAGGACAGTATGATTCAAGGGCATGCATGAAATGCAACCGACTTACACGGCTTGTGCACTGGAAGCTTCAGACAGAGTTAGTCTTGCTGGCTCTCACAACACTGGAATGGCAGCTGTTATGAAGAAATCACTTCAGAAGAAAGAAGCAAAAAGGTAGAGGAAGCAGAATAAAGGACTGACAAAAAGCAAAGAAAAAAAGAGGAAGCTTAGGTAGGACTGTATCACCCTACAAAGAAGATACAGTAGTCATTCGGTAGTCGTGCAGTTAGATAATGGAACAGCTGCTTTGCTCAATATCCTGATTGGGATGCAAAACTGGCAAAGACAAGTAACCTAGTGACAGTTTTGAATAATATTTCAACAATAGAAGTTATGTATTTGTTTAAGAGTTTGATCAGAACAGCCATACTGCCAATTTTCTGAAGATTTGAGTAAACGCTCTAAGTAAGGATCAACTTAACATGCCTCTTCGTTGCCCCCATATAATTGTCTTATTGCTTTAAAAAACCACTTGTAGATCTCTAGGCCATACAAACCCTGGTCAAAGAAATCCAGGAATCCTACCCAATACATAAATGCACTGGCTAGCATGAACTTATCCTGCATGACTACTGTCAAGGCTAGTGGTGGTGAAGACTTGGGAATTTGCATCAAGTGTCCCAGACATTGATTATGGTACTGATAGTTACACATCCAAAAAAGCTATTACTGGAATTCTAAACTACAGAACCTCTAGAAAATACAGGAGTTTGTATTATCAGAATTTCTGATGGTAATTTTCTCTTAGATTAGTTGAAATTATCTACTCTTTCCTAGTTGTTTTGCTCAGCAACGTATGTTTTAAGATTCATGTCTAGGATACCAAGTCTACAAAAATCCATTGCTTATTAAAATATTTATAAATGGGGAAAACAGGAGATCAAGTCAAGATATTACAGTACTTTATATAGTCAATAGCTTCATATAACAATGGGCAAGAATCAATAAAGCAGCAATCAAGTGAGGTACTGCTGATTGAATTTTTAATACACTAAGCAAATTTAGCCTTTGGCTCCCTTCAGCTGGATGGCTGGGAATATTAATAACCAAATTATTATGCAACCATTCCACCTTTTCCTTAACAGAATGATAGGAGAGTCACATCTAGAAGATGATTTATGAATTCATCAGAAAAAATTACCTAAGAGCCTTCTCTGGAACCATTCTTAAGTGCTAGGTTCTGCTTTCATACAAGATAGCTATAGGAAAAAGTGTACATGTGCCAAACTTCATATTAAAATTATATCCATTTGTTCCATGCTCTGAGTCATTTCAGGATGTTTCTCCTACCTGTTTTTCATGATGATACAGTGATGCAAGTGTGTATGGAAGGATCTGAAGCACTGAGAAAGGGAAGCCAGTCAAGGCAGCAGAAACAGTGACAATGACAACACTTTGAGAGAAGCACATGATGAAGGCTGTCAATGGAAATAAAGCCACGCTGGCTAAGTAGACCATTCGTGTCCCAAAGTGTTTCACCATCCGATCCATGATTGTTGAGAAGAAAATGGAGATGATACACTGGAGAAAGAGACCTAGGCTACCCATCCGAATTCCTGAGAAGAAAGATATATATAGTGAAATAAAAAAGATAGATAGGTTAGCTAGAAAAAAAGTCAAATTTTTATAAAGCCAACTATCGTTAGTCATCTGCACAACAATGATCTACCTGTTTATGAAATTAAAAAATGAATTAGAGGAAAGTATTAAATGTGTTAATATTTGATATGTCAGAAGTCAAATCTGTCCTGAGGTGTCTTGCACAGAATAACATAACCCTCAAATATAGCTTAGCCTTAAACATTTTCAGAACTTTGCCCAGCTGTTAATTTGAGCAGTTAACTGTGGCCAAGATGTTAACTTGTACCTGTGGTGGAGCTGTGGTGGCTCAAGTGGTTAGAATGCAGTACTGCAGATCAGCAGTTTGGCTGATCGAATCCCACCAGCTC
>JANHJO010002101.1:279719-292749 GCA_032468235.1 Pseudoxyrhopus heterurus | reverse complement strand
GGGGGCAATATGCTGACATTGTAAACCGCTTAGAAAGGGTTGCAAGCCCTGATAGGCGGTATATAAATACAGTGCTAGTGCTAGTGCTATTGCTACCTGCAAATGACAAATATTTCTCACATTTCATTTATATTGAAACTGATGTTTAAATCAGTGCCATATTTCAGTTCCTTGTGAACTTTTCTTCATGCATCTCTAAAAGATAATTATACATGGGTCAAAGATCCAAGATGAGGTAATTACTGAACAGCATTGTGTACACTTCATTAATAAACGTTAAATATTAGTTAAACTGAAACTGGGTCACTCAGACCTTGGAACAATATGCTATATTGGAACAAAAGGCAAGCCAGAGATCAAATGGCTTTAAGAGGAGACATTCAAAAAAGCTAGTGTCTGGGTAGTTTTCATGTTAAGACAGAGATGAGAGAACAGGTCAAATACAGATTTTATCCTTTTGCAACAAGAGGGGGATCTGCACATTTGATTTAGTGCAGGACAAATATATAAAATAATATTTTATAAATTTAATTAACAAAAATTAGCTTGCTCACAGACCATCATACATTAATCAATGAATCAGAAAACTCAGATATTAACTACTTTAGCAATGAGAGGATATATTCCATAAAAGAATAAAATATAGGTTAATGTTATGTGCATGAATAGTAACGAGTTTCTCCTTAAAGAAATCCAATTTCAAGGAAAAGGAAAAATTTTATAACAAATGGCAAAGGCAGGTGTATAGAAGTCTGCTCTAATTCCATCAATTATCAAACATTTTTAATAAAAATGGATTTTCTAATTACATAATTTTAAAAACTTTCTGTTCTGAAATCTTCAAGGGCATAAGCAAAAGGACTCACACTTCATACCTTCATCATAGTTTCTTCTGGCCTCTGTCCCAGGTTTAGCCCTGGGGATGCCTTGGTACAATCCTTCCCCAACAAAGTCTGTGTAGAACAACATGAATGTCATGAGGGCCATCCAGCTGCAGAATTCCGCCACAAAAAGCTTTTGGATTACCTTGGGAATACGACAGCACACTCCATGCAGGCGTGGGGCCAAGGCACAAAGATTCCTAAAGGCCTGAACCAGATGCCTGGTCCTCAAAAAGTTCTTTGGAAGCCAAAAGGAACAGCAGGCAAATGATGGGGACTTGGAAGAAGACTTTCCTGTAGGGCCTGAGCTAAGCTCTACTTGAGCTGACACCTCCTCTGTCACAAAGACAGTTGCTAAGACACAGCCAAGGAAGATGATGGTGAGGAGGCTGAAGAGGCATTCCTCCTGATCCCCTAAATAAGGACCAAGGAAGCTACTGTCCCAGTCAATAGCTGGGAGCAAGTATCCAACACAGCCTCCCAGGCTAACCATGAAAGAGTAAACAGAGAAGGCCTGTCGGCAGCTGTCAGGCTCTTGGAACCGGTCCGACAGAAGAGCTTCCAAGGGGGTGAAGCAGACCTGGCCACAGAAGTCAAGAAGGCCAATCCCCAGGATAAGGAAAGCCAGCTCCAGTGCACGGGCATCCAAGGCAACAAGTCTGGCCAGACGGTGAGCATGTGGAATGATGAGAAGGCTCAGGAAAACACCTAGGCATAGGACCCAGATGAAAGGCCTTCGCCGACCATAGCTACTACGCCAATGATCACTGGCAGAGCCAAGCAGTGGTACAAACACTAGACCCAGAACTGGTCCAATTCCTGGAAAATAAGAAGGGGAGAGAAATGATTATTTGAGGTGAGGGGATTATATAGGGCAGTAGTTGGAAACAAACGCTCACAAAACAAAAATTACAACGTCAGATAATCTATCTCCAGATTTCCAAAACCCTAAGAGGAAAACCAGACTTTCTAAGGAGATATGAACAGCTGCTAGGGGGTCTTTGAGCATCCCCTCACCCATTTTCCAAAATGGAGTATGTGTGTGTGGCCATGTGACTTCAACAGATTAGGACAAGGGTAAACAAGTTAGCAAGAGAAGTCACATTCAAAGGTAAGGAAAGACATGATACAAAAGTAGGAGAGTCATCCTATGTGACAGGGAGAATAATCTTGAAACATCTTTTAAAATACGGAGCTTCATATCTATTAGATCTTTTTTTTAAAAAAAATACAAGGTTTGATTTGCAGCCAAATACAATGAGAAACTATGCTGCCAATATTTGGTAATGCAAACATAAGGATAATATAGGGACACACATGGTTTACATTATATTTTCTTCTTACATCCTAATCCATAATATGCCACTTCACTTTACATACTCACATGCACAACACTATTATTGCAGCCTGAATACTGTTCAGTTGGCCACCTGCAGCCCTAAGGCCTTGATTGATAGACAGATAAACATGCACACCCATATATCCACACACTGAACTCAAAGTCTATCAAATCTAGCATGGACAGTCTCCCAGCAAAGAAGAAAAGAAGCCACCTACCCAGAACCATTGTCATAAACTTCTCTTCCACTCCTACTTCCAACAAGAGGGGTGGCACATATGTGACACCTGCAGCAAGACAGACCTCCAGCCCAAAAGTCAAGGAGTTGATCAGCAAAAGCTGGACTCTGCGATTCTGGAACACCATACTGAGCCAGGCCCTCTGAGCCAGGCCACCCATGCACCTCATCATCCCAGAGTCACCTCAGCCGACAGCATGCTCCTTAGGGGGATTGAGAACAGGAGTTCAGAGTCCTGAGTTTTCTTTTGTAACTGAATGGCAGAACATCAGTAGCCATGTTATATCCAGCAGTGAAGATCTGTTTGTTGCCCACTTGGGTCCAAGCTGAGGATGGCAAGATGAGTAGTCTTAACTGTTTTATCATGCGTCACTTTCCCTATGAGAATGGTGAAAATTAAAAATAAAACAAATCAGAGTTGAATTTCCTTAAGTTGAGGCAGTTTCTAATAGCAATGTAACCCACATATGGTAGCAGTTCCCCTACCTCCCAACACCCAGCAAATGAATTGTTCCCCATGTTTTGCAGGGAACACACAGGGCAGCTACTCCTTAAACACCAACCCTCCCCATGATGTAACTTAAAGCTGCAGCTTTATCATTCATAACTGAATAACAATCATATTGTGCCTAGCTTAGGACTGGAGAAATCAAGGTTCCATGATTCCACACTGCCCTTGCATCTGTTTTTCTCTGCCCACAACTGCACCAAATTCCACACCCCTCCCCACCACTTGGCAACATGAAACATAAACTCAATTGGTGATTCTGTGGGTGACAGTCATACTCCCTCAATCCAACTTTCCTCTCAGGATTGTTGTTGTGGGGGGAAATAAGTGGCATTATGTATGCCACCTTGAGCTCCTGTACAACAGGTAGGACAGAAATCTAATTAATAATAAAAGGTGTAGTAAACACATCATATAAATGCTACATAACCCAGAATTTGCACAACCCTTCCTAAAACAAGTGTGAAATGCAGCCCATGATCACCAAATGATTTCTTAGCCCTGGACTTTTTAATTGCTGGTTCTTTTTTCTTGTTTAGCTATGCAAATAAAGCAGTTTAAACTAGCTCAGTTCCATGATTTCTCTAAACAAGTTTCAGAGCTGCACTTTGGGAGGATGTTAAGAATTGTGTTTCAAATACGTAAGTTCTGACAACTTCATAGAACTAACATAGAACCCTTAATTTGCAGTAATTATAGCAATAACACTTAGACCTATATACCGCTTTATAGTGCTTTATCAGCATATCACCCCCAATAATCTGGGTCTTCATTTTACCAACTTCAGAAGGATGGAAGGCTGAGTCAGCCTTGAGCCTGGTGAGACTCGAACTGCCAAACTCCTGGCAGCCGGCAGTCAGCAGAAGTAGCCTGCAGTACTGCATTCTAACCATAGTGCCACCACCGCTCATATTTATGCTTACAAGTTCTTTCTTAATTTGCCTATTTATCTATTATAAACACAGGGACTTATGACCATTTTTCACTTATTGTTGCAGCATCCTCATGGTCACATGATTTACAGTTGGATGCTTGATGTGGTTCATATTTATGATGGTTGCAATGTCCCAGGTTCATGTGATCCCCTTGTGCGACCTTCTGACAAACAAAGTCAATGTGGAAGCCAGTGTTACCAACAGCAGTGATTCACTTAACAAACATGGCAAGAAAAGTCATAAAATGGGGCAAAACTCACTTAACAAATTTCTCCCTTAGCTACGTAAATTTTGGACTCAATTGTAGTCTTAAGTTGAGGACTACCTATATAGTCCAACAGCTGGAAATTTTATATGGTACATTAAAGGAGTATTTCAGTAAATGAACAGGAAACAATATGACAAACAGGATTCAATGGATATAAGTACTGAAATGAAACTGTCTCATTGAAGGAGAGATCTGAACCAGTTGTAAGTAATCAGGGTTAGATTAGGGTTAGTGTTCAGGTTGTGAAGATAGCCACAACCAAGCTCCCCAAAATGGATGAAACATGATTGTCAATCTCCTAATGCATTTAGACAGTTGATGGTATGGTTATAAATGCATACTTGTCACAGCTCAAAAAGAATAATGTAGAACCCTGCCAGAAAGGCCAATCAGAATGACTCCAATGAAGAAACATAGTGTTTAGCTCTCTGGATTTGGAACAAAGAAAGTGGAAGAGATAATAAAGAGTATGAAATGTACAATGTATAAAGAAGTGGATTTTCTGATCATGGAGAAACCCAGTATAATGAAGTCAAACAGCAGGAGATTCAAGGCAGATGGGAAAGCAGAGGAAAAGCTTTGCACAGTGAACCTACATAATTTGTAACAATAGGAGATAACCAATAGGATAAATGGTTTAAGAGGGAGAGATAATGAATTCTTGATAGAAACGTCTAGCATAGGCTTTTGGGCATAATGACTACATAGTTAGTTTACTTTATTGATTAGCCTGTGGGCCAAAGTGCATAATGACTACATACCACCTCCAAGCTGAAAATATTTTCAATGTTTTCACTAGTAACTGCACATCCCACTTAGGGCTTCTCAGAAGCTTCTAACTAGCTATTCTAGGATGGCGCCTGGTTAAATGTTTCATCAGATTCAGTAGAGCGCTTACACTCTAAACTCACCTGACAATTATATTCACTGGATGTGGATCCAAGTAAAAGCACATGGAATTTGCACTCATAGAAACAACAGGAATGAGACACACAAAGATAAGATAGAGCTGAAATGTTATTCTAGTAAATAAATATTTTGGAGAGAAACAACCTGTAATACAACTGTTTAAATTATCATTTAATTTGCTAAATAGAAAATCTGGGCTAGAAGCTGAGGGAAAAATACAGATTATTAAGAAGAATTAAAGATATTAACAAATACATACGTATGAAGGAAGAAAATTTTTTATACTAATGTGTTATTCAGAAAAGAAGGAATAAATTCTAAGCAGCTATAGTGTAAGGGAATTACCTAAGGAGACAGGAGAAAAGCCTTATCCGACATCAGATAAGAGGCAGCTACCTAAGTTGGAAGCAGGAATGGGGGCATGGAAAATGTCTCAGAAAGGACGCTCCCTAGTTTCTTGGGTTGTAAAAGTGAGCCAGGAGAGACCCCGGAAACTTACAAGTTTCTGTTAATGTAGCCTTACAATAAAGATTGAGTGACTATTCCTGGCTATGCTTCTTGTTTGGGCTGGTCCACAAGGCTGACATATTGTTAAGAATGATTAAGTTCATGCCCAAGTTACTATATTGATTATGGCAGCCCTTACTTATTTGCCCTTCAATATCTCCACTATCAGATTTTTCCTCAGAAAATGTATTAGCAAAGGAAAGAAGGTTTATAAATCATTGAAAGATGTATCTCTTTGAGTTGGAATTATAAGAAATATTCCTTTGGTAAACATAGTTTAACAACTTAACAAAACAGACCAGTAGATGGCTCTATTGCCTCCAAGACTTTGCATTACTTTTATCACAGCACTGAAAATATATTCTACCAAACAAGATTGATATGCGATTTTCTTCACCTTGTGCAAACTGTAGGATAATCATCTTTAATAAGAAAGGCTAGGGAAGATTAAGCTTTCCATGATAAACAAATTCAATCCTTTATTATAGTCTCAAATCCAGTTTGTTATTACACAATTTCAAAAGTCCTGAATCTATCAGTTTCCCAACTGAAATCTAAAAATAATTGATATTTACATTTGGGTCTCTTTTGTTTTAGCTGATTAGGTCTAACGATTATTTGCTCATTCTGGCAGAAATTTAAAGTCAGAAACCATTTGGAGCCAAGAAATTCCAAGAACTCTAGGTGTACTTACTAAGCATGTTTTAAACATGCTAATTTAAAATAGATACAAAGATGTCAGGTCTTTTTCTCTACAATGAATTTCCCTTTTTCTTTCTTGAGAACATATTTTTGCTGAGACACACCCAATCATCAAACAAGGCATCATGCAGAACTTCCTATTTTAAACAATCCTAAAATTTACAGTACAGTGAAGTCACAGTACATTTTTTCAGGCAATATTACTTAAAAAGAGGCAGGACTAAATTATTAAAGTTGTTTTTAAAAATCAGGATTTTGAAACAATGAATGGGACACATTCCTGGAAAACATACTTGGTTTTCAAATTTTAAAATATTCACACATGCATACACTGCCTTATGTTAGGAGTTTTCCCTATCATTGCATGCTTTCTACGAATAACTTTAACACCCCAATATAAATTTTGCTTCTCAAGATCGGAAGTGATATTAGATCTGCCACTATAAACAAATTATTTTCTTCAGCTAAGAAAATTATTTATATTTAAGTAATTCACACAAATTCCATACTTCTGTAATATCTGAGATCCAAATAAATACAAAAGCTAACTCAGGCCATTTACCTTTCATTTAACTGTCTGAAATTTATGTAGTTTAAAAGAAAGCTTGATCAGTCTTTTCCCAAAAAAGCAATTATGGGGTTTAAGGAGGAGCTACTGTGCTCAAGGGTTGAGAAGTTCACGGGGCCATCATCCTCATTTTCGGCATAACTCATACAAATATTTAAATACCTGACGTCCTTTCCTCCCTTAAACAATTCAACCCAAACCCATCATCTCGGTTTTAACAAGTATGTGTACTGCATTGCTTCAGCAGAAACAGACCATAAAAGAGACAAAGAGAAAGGTGTGCAAACTATGTACTATATAGTACTGCCAAACAAAATTAGCATGTGTCAGTTTGAAGATAGAGACCACATAAAATGCCCTTTATCTCTTCATATTACACACCACAGATCCCACTGGTTAGAATGGAAAAATGTTCTGTCTTCTAAGAGAAAGGGGAAATGGAAAAGATAAAATGTGAGCAGATATTGAAGGAACATCTCCAGATGAACAAGTTTTTCCTAGCTTTAAATATAGGCTTCTTAGATTAATAAAATAAGAATAATTTAATAAATATTGGAAGAATCATATTTGGCAAGTTAGGAAACAGCTACATTGGGAAAACTAAACTCAACTACATGCCACTTTTTCACATTTAGTTTTCTGAACAACAGACATTCTTCAATTTCCAAACTGATACATGGAAAACATGTATTATATCAGTATAACCTAAATAATTGAATAGAACTTTGCTTGGATGCTCACAGAGCAAAGAAAGATATAAACAACTACAATAGGTTTTAAATTCCAGGAGAATCATATAGGGCTGATGAAAGTATCATTATGAAGATTATGTACAAAAGTAAGAAGTTTGTGTGTCATTGCTTCTAGAAGTCTGTTTTTCCATTACTTTTAATCTACTATCTTAATAACAGTATTTAACTCTCTGATTTGAACTTTTGTTACATTCATCCATATGGAAGAGTGAATTGGAAACATATTTACTGTACACATTAATTTCTGCATTGATAATACCTATAAAATTGCTATTCAACTGCTAGAAGAATTATTTAGCCAGTAGGCTAATGAAAAACTAATAGACCATTTAAAAACCGGTTAGAGTAAAACCTTCCTTGGGATATAAACCTGCCCTAAAGCCATAAAAATCAAATAAGTGCTCTTGACGCATTTGTAAATAATAATGCAACCAATTTATTTAGACACAAAGCTGTAGCACAGGGTTCTACCATAGCATCAGTTAGCAGAATTAGATGCCACAATGCTAAAATCTTCTGTACTCTGTGGGCAAAATTAGTTTAACTTCTTGGCCCTTAGAAATGGCAATTTCAGAATGTTTACAAATATAATATATATTTAGCTTTCGTGCTAGACATTAAGCAAATCAAAATCTTGGATTCTTCTTTCACTTCTGCTCAAACCTAAATTCATGCCCTGTGTTAGTACATTTCAGAAGCAAGGAGCTGTTCAGCAAAACCTAAAGCAATTCCCGGCTAGTCTCTTCCCTTCCCTCCCTTTCTCTTCTGTGGTAGTTGATGAAAGGTGTTATTTCCAGTAAGTTTCTATAATTTCAGCTTTCATTCAGTAATCTGGAAGGATGAGAGAGAAACAGAACTATTTTGGGAAGTAAAGAGGAGGAAAACAGTGTAAATTTAAACTGTCCTTCACCAGCCATCCAAAACATCTGCAGAATCTCCACTTATTCCAAACGCTAAGCTCAACTCACCTGATTATTTGCTAAAGCTGTAAGCCAACAGGCTAAGAAGTTCAAGTATGCTGGTTTCATATCCCTTCCCTCTGAAAGACAAAGCTTTTTCAGCAGAGTAAGCTTGGACCGGCATTGGGAGTGCACCAGAGAGAGGTGGGGCCAAGATCCACCCCTCTGCTGTCATAGCCTATTGGTTTGGGAGCCCTCCCTGCTGCTTTTTACCTTTCCCTTTTTTCCCTTCCCCTCCCAAGCATTTGCACTGCAAAACTATTGTATGTTTTACAGTGAGTTGAGAGTTCCAGTTACAACGCACAACCTGCTCTTTTGTCTGGGGGAAAGAAAGAAAAAACACAAAGCAGCAAATACACAATCTTTTTTTAAAAACCCCCAACGTACTCAGGCTGTCAATTTCTAGGATGACATGACAGTTGCACTGTTATCAATAGGATGGCTGTTACACTCCCATTTCTGCCTTTTGCAGAAAATAGCACTTCTGCTCCAAGGCATGTTAGTAATGGACATCCTAAAAGGGTACAAAAGCAGGGTGTAGGGAAGAGAAAAGATGGCTGGGAACCTTGCCCTGAAACCATTCTCAAAAGTGATTATGCAGCTGAACAGTGCTGCTTCCACAACAGGGAACTGTACTTTACTGGGCCTCTTGGAAGGGATGCAGTAGCGTCCACAGAAAGTTGGCATGGAATAAAAGCTATTGTTGGAAGGGAACTCTATTTTCTTTGCAAGTTGCTCTTCAGAACTATGTCATTCTACAGTGCTCACCAACTTGAAGCTGCACATTCCCTATGACAAGCAGAAAGCTGTCAACTTGTATTTCCTCCATTTCTATATTGGAAAATCCAGTTGCTACATTTGATGTGTGATCTGGATCCATGAAGACAACAGTAGAAATGAAGAATCATCGAAGGAGAACCTCAGGTTATATAGACCAAGAACAACTGAGTTGTTCTGGGAGCATCTCCTGTTACTGCAGCTTCAATCAATCTGGGCATTAGAGAGAGGTAATAAGGGGAATACCAAATGTCTTTCTCCAAAATAGTGGCGAAAGTTAGGAAAACATCAAATGTCATTCTTGATCTAATAAATGAATTGTGTGATAATG
The DNA here is from genome assembly GCA_032468235.1 of Pseudoxyrhopus heterurus. Taxonomy (NCBI): domain Eukaryota; kingdom Metazoa; phylum Chordata; class Lepidosauria; order Squamata; genus Pseudoxyrhopus; species Pseudoxyrhopus heterurus. The sequence continues at coordinate 283,075 of JANHJO010002101.1, read as the reverse complement.
CAGCCTTCACATTTTTATTGTTTGTGATGTAGTAATACAAAGGAAATCAGCAAATATGGGACATTATCAAGCAGAAGCTGAATATAGCTTGCTTTTTATAAATAAGGGTCTTTAGTATACTAGCAGTTTAAAAAAACAAAACTTCTTTGAAGTATAGTTTGTATTTCTAATTAAAATTTGAAAGTTGCATTTCAGGTTGATGAATATTTTTCATTCATGATTAACATGTCTTACTAACCTAACCTAAAAAGCCACAGCCTACAACTTGAAGGTAATTATGTATACATTTGGGAACATGCTGATCTTAATCAATAGGGTACTGCACTAAATATTGTGCTTTCAATGGATTCACACATAAGCACACATATGCAAACACTCAAACGCCGACACTTCAAAATGTATTCCTGAATCACGGAATGTCTGTCATTTTGTATTTAGCAGCATAAATAGATACTATAGATCAGAGGTCTCCAACCTTGGCAACTTTTAAGACTTGTGGACTTCAACTCCCAGAATTTCTTAGCCAGCAACGCTGGCTGACGAATTCTGGGAGTTGAAGTCCACAAATATTAAAGTTGCCAAGGTTGGAGACCCCTGCTATATATAGAGCATTTATTCTATTCAGATGTATGGAGTATACATTGTTTATGTCTCAGTCATCTGGAGGAAATGTGGATCAAGTGGAAAGAAGAGGGGGAAGTTATCACTCATAATTCAAAGCTTACACTTTTGCAGGTGCCTGTTAGGCTACTAATAACAGTCTCAGCAGAGAGCAGGCAGGCATTATAAACCACTAATCTCCCTCACAACACACTTGCCAAGAGACTAGATCTGCCAGGCATACAGCCAAATTAGATGCTACAGTGGAAGTGTCCAGGACAGATAACTGCACCATGTTGTAGCCCACCATGCTGAAAATAAAACTGTGGTCATAACTCTATTCTAAGAGTTAACACTGATTTGTCCTGGATCAAATATCCACATCTGTGTCTTAATACCATCTCTTATCAATTGTTGTCTAGTTAAATATACTAAGTCTAATCTCCAAAGTAGGTCTATCTTCCTAAAAATCTCCAGAGGAAATTGTTTGCCAGTTATGTGTGACAATTCCATTCCCCAATCTCCTTCTATCCTCTTAAGGAAACCAATTTATCACTTATTCACTCTGTCAGTTTTCTCTGCTGTAGAAGAATGTAGGCTTGAACTTCAAGGAGGTATATGCAATTGACTTACTTAGTTCTAGTCTGTAAAGTCCGTATTTCTTTCCAGTGAATCTGCTACTTTCAGATCACATTCTTTTTGTGAATCTGATTTATCTAAAGTTGAATGTATCTGAATATTTTCCACAGCCATTATCATTTCACCAAACTTTTTAAAAAAGCTTTCAACTAGGGACTCCATGTTACCAAATGGTCTTTTTTAGATGCCAGACACTTTTCCTTGTCTGTAATCTGATACATTGTTGCTTTGTGTAACCTAGCAATGCTAGATAAGGGAATTTTTCAAAGACACAAAACAAGAAATGTTGAAGTAATATCCCTCAGAAAATAGAGAAGCAGGGAAGATATTTTGATCCAAAATTAAAAGAAACATTTAAAAAATAGGCTCCAAACTTTTTGCAAATTAATAAAATACAAAATCCTTGTAGTGAGTATCCAAGAAAAATGTAAATCAAGTAAAAGTACTTTCACTATCCAGGAATACGCCATGATTTCCTTACAGAAAAATGAAAGTTATTCAAAACAAGAAAATAGATCAAAGGAGAGAGACCAAAACAACAACAACAAAAAACCAGATGGAGTCCAGCAGAGGATTATAACAAATCAGAATTCAACCAGCTGGTCAACTTTTAAAGATAAGAAGCAAAGAAAAACAGAAGCTTTAAAAAATGAAGTTAAAACCCAGGCATTCTTAAGCCGAGAAGAAAGATGGATGCCTCGTGACTTTCTGACCCCTCCCACAAGCAACTGTAATCTTCAAGATTCCTCTTTGAGGTGGGGGGGAAGGTCCAGGGACAACAAAAGCTGTCTTGGGGCATTTCTACATTTTTCCATTCAAATTTGGGAAGCAGCACTGCCAAAGAATCAGCTTTGGCAGCAAAATCAGCAGATACTTGGCAGGAGAAAGAAAAGTTCCTACTGTTCAGCAGCCATCTTGGAACAGGAGTAATGAACAGTATTGGAAACACTAGATTATGCACAGTATATTTATTTATTTATTTAGATTTATATGCCGCCCTACTCCCGAAGGACTCCGGGCAGCTCACAACATCTTAATTAAAACACATTAAAAACAGTTAAAACATTAAAAAACATCCAGTAAAAACCCTTAAGACCCCGTCTCGGATAAAACCCTCAGCCCCAAGCTTGTTGGCATAACCAGGTTTTAACCACTCAGCGGAAGGTTAACAGGTCGGGAATGATCCGAATCCCAGGGGGCAGTTGGTTCCAGAGGGTCGGTGCAGCCACAGAGGCTCTCCCACGTGGGCCCACTAGCCGACGGGACCTGTAGGAGGCCAACTCTGTGGGATCTAACGGGGCGCTGGGAGGCATATGGTGGTAGAAGGCGGTCACGAAAATAACCTGGTCCTAAGCCATGTAGGGCTTTAAAGGTCATAACCAGCACCTTGAATTGCACCTGGAAGCCCACTGAGAGCCAGTGCAGCTCGCACAAGAGTGGTGTTATATGGGTGTACCAAGGTACATCCATAATCACTCGTGCGGCTGCATTCTGGACCAGTTGAAGCTTCCAAATGTTTTTCAAGGGCAGCCCCATGTACAGCGAATTACAGTAATCTAACCTTGAGGTGATGAGAGCATGAGTGACTGTGAGAAGTGCCTCCCGGTCCAAAGGTCCCCCTGGCCACAGCTGTCAAATGATGTTCCAGTTTCAGCTGCGGGTCCAGGAGGACACCCAAGTTACGCACCCGGTCTGAGGGGGTCAATATCTCCCCTCAGCGATGGACACTCAACTGGGCCTCAAGAGGATGGAACCCAAAGCCACTCAGTCTTGTCAGAGTTGAGCCTGAGCCTGAGCCTGTTTGTCCCCATCCAGATCCTCACACCCTCCAGGCTCCGAGACATCATCTCAACAGCATCGCTGGTCCAGTCTGGGGTAGAGATGAACAGTTGGGTATCATCAACATACTGATGATACCCCACCCCGTGCCGTCGGATGACTTCACCCAGCGGCTTCATGTAGATGTTAAATAGGAGAGGACAGAGCCCTGAGGCACCCCACATAGTAAGGGCCTCGGGTCTGACCTCTGTTCCCCTACCAACACCAACTGTGAACGATCCGAGAGGTAGGAGGTGAACCACCGCAAAACGGTGCCCCCCACTCCCAATCCCCTGAGC
>JANHJO010002101.1:265307-279619 GCA_032468235.1 Pseudoxyrhopus heterurus | reverse complement strand
GGGCGACTTTCTTTGCCCCGAGAAACTGCTCGCGGGGCGGGGCGGGGCGGGGCGGGCACGGTGGGTGGGGCCAGCCATAATTTGTGCTGCTGGTACGCCCGTACCGGGGCGGACCGGCTCAATCCCACCACTGCTCTTCCACCACTGTACGATAGTATATTAATAGGAATTAAGAAAGGTCTCTACCATGCCATTTTCTGGAAACAAACATTTTGACCTTATTGCTATGTTTTATCACTGAAGTTGCATTTTTATATCACATGCACACGTGTGCGCACACACACACACACACACACACACACACGGTGGTTTCCTAAAATATGTAATTTTGTGACCTTACCAGATAGTAATACATCCCAGAAGTGGGACTGTGTTGTTCTGATCAAATAAGAAGTCAAAAAATTGGGCATATAAAAATGGTCCCAATTATTGATCTTAAAGTGTCATCAAGTTGATAAAATGATGATAGTCCTTCAAATAAGTTGGTCCTCAACCATTTCATGCTTTAAAAATTGAAATATTAAAATTAATTATTTTAATTTTATAATTGAATAATCAGTGTAGCATAGGAAATATAGGCATTGTATGAGACAATGCTTTAACCTATACCACTGTTCAAACATCTGCATTCTGTATTATATGCTGTTTCCTTATTACCTTTAAATATAGCTTTATATAGAAGACATTAGTGAATATATATTAGAATAGAATATATAGTTCAATAGAATGAATAAGTTCACATTTTCATCTTTCAAAATCAATACAAATCAACTATATTATATATTGACAGATGATACTATCTTCATAATAGTTAATCAGACTGTCTTCAATGTACAATTGAGATATAATTCTCTATCTTTAAAACAGGGTGAGTTTATTTTTATTTTATTTATTGTTAAAATTTATATGCCGCCCCACTCCCGAGGGACTCCGGGCGGCTCACAACATCTCAATTCAACAATACAACAATCAATATCAAATACATTAAAAAATAGTTAAAACATTTAAAAACATTAAGTAAAACCCTTAGAAGCTCTTAAAGGACCCCACCTCGGTTAGGTCCTTAAAATCCTTAGCCCCAAGCTTGTTGGCATAGCCAGGTCTTAACCGCTCAGTGGAAGGTCAATAGGTCGGGAATGATCCTAATCCCAGGGGGCAGTTGGTTCCAGAGGGTCAGTGCAGCCACAGAGAAGGCTCTCCCACATGGGCCTGCCAGCTGACATTGTTTAGCTGACGGGACCTGTAGGAGGCCAACTCTGTGGGTTCTAACGGGGTGCTGGGAGGCATATGGTGGTAGAAGGCGGTCTCAAAGATAACCCGGTTCTAAGCCATGTAGGGCTTTAAAGATCATAACCAGCACCTTGAATTGCACCAGGAAGCCGATTGGGAACCAGTGCAGCTTGTGCAGGAGTGGTGCCACATGGGTGTATCGAGGCACCTCCATTATCACCCACATGGCCACATTCTGGACCAACTGAAGTTTCTGAATGTTTTTCAAGGGCAGCCCCATGTAGAGCGTGTTGCAGTAATCTAATCTTGAGGTGATGAGGGCATGAGTGACTGTGAGACGTGCCTCCCGGTCCAGGAAGGGGCGCAACTGGCACACCAGGTGCACTAGTGCGAAGGTCCTGCTGGCCACAGCTGTCAAATGATGTTCCAATTTCAGCTGCGGATCCAGCAGAACACCCAAGTTACGCACCCATTCTGAGGGGGTCAATATCTCCCCACTCAGAATCAATGGTGGAGGATCAACTGGACCCCGGGAGGATGGGACCCAAAGCCACTCAGTCTTGTCAGGGTTGAGCCTGAGCCTCTTGGTCCCCATCCAGATCCTTACAGCCTGCAGGCACTGAGACATCACCTCCACGGCACCACTGGTCTGGCCAGGGGTAGAGATAAACAATTGGGTATTATCAGCATACTGATGATACCCCACCCCGTGCTGGCTGTATAAAGTGTCTGAAAGCCAGCAAAAAGGATATATTCCTAGATATTCCTTTAGCAACAGGCCATGCTCAGTAATACAGCATGCACTTTGCATGCAGATGCTGTGCGTTTTGTTTGAAAATCTTAGAAGAGCCGCTGCCAGTCTATACAGACACTGCAGAAATAAGCAGACCAATGACAGCTTCCAACTTCCATGTATTCTATATACTTCACACAAGTATGCCACTATATAATGCAGCATTAGGCCAAGTGTAGGCAGAACTTCATCTCACATCTGTATTTGGTCTAAACATTTGGGAAAGGAAAGTAAGTGATAACATTTTCCTCCCTCCTGGCCAGACCACACTGCTTATGAAGTAGTCACCAATTCTTTTTCAATTATTCAAAGCATTTAAGGAACTCACATATCATGAATATGTGTGTGCATGCTTGTGCACGCGTATATGGAGAGGAGAACAGTATCAGTTCTTATCTCCCTACCCAAATTACATGCATTCACCTGACTGGCCTATAACCTCTTCAAATCCAAACTTGCAGAGTCGCTTTGTGTGTGTAGTGTCCTACCAGGTTTAGGTCTTATTACTATTTAAGCTGCATATTCTTGTTTTTCACACAATGGTGTTCAACTAGATAAGGTAACGTGTAATAGAGGCAACCACAGATTCAGCAAATAGATGCAGAGAGTTTATATGTGCATAAGGACAGTGTAGTTCGATGTATATGGAAATCTTCTGGGCATAGATTTTGTCGCTATCTTGTTCACAGCTTCTAACACAGTGTTAGAACAAATGCTAATACTAACAATGCTAACCTCAATACTCCAGTTATCTGGCAGGTCAAGTGTTAATGGATATATTTTGTGAATGGATCACTTCTATCATTGTTCTAAAAGAAACTCAGATTTCCATTCAAAATACTAGATGTTATCTTTCTAATTCTAATACATTCTCTCCCCACAACCTATGGGTTATGAATCTCCTGCAAATCTGCTTTTGAACCTTAAGATTCACATTTGAACAAAAAAAATTACTCTGAATGAAATGCAGTCAATAGAGTCTAAACCAATCTGGCACAGGATCAATTCAGGCTTTGCTTTATTCTTCCCCTGGGAGACAGTCTGAGGATTATTTTTTAAATACATTACAAGCCCTACCTGATGATCAGAGAACAATATTTGTCCAAGAAACCAAGAAACAAAACTCCTTTACCTGAAAATCAGGTAAGCAGGCCAGGCCTCAGCATGATTTAAAGGGAAAAGCCAGACAAAGAGAAGGCAAATTTAAAGCACAATTTAGAAGGATGGCAACTGGTACAACAACATATATTTAACATTCCTGCAGCTTCTGCATAAATATGTTCCAACGGACCTAAAACCTTGAGGACTATATCAAAGCATAACAACTCAACAAATCACACCAATCTGATTTTTTAAAAAATGGTCTAAACATATTTTAAAAAAATTATGTATGAATGACTGCTGGGCAAAAATAAAATCAATAAAAATCAGAAAATCTTCCAGAATAAATTATTCAGTACCAATGTATAATATTAATAAACTATACTACCTGTAGTATTCAACAATACAGAAGTATATGATACACATTATCTTTCATCAGTCAGTCAGATGTTCAGACTGGATTTGGCACTTTTATCCACCTATTGAGCCCTTCCAAAGGACCTGGGGTATTATTATATTTTATCCTGCCCAGATGAAATAAAATATAATGGCGAACATTCCTAATCCTCTTGCCTCCTCTTTCTGCCACCACAATTGTGTGAGGTTGGTTGGGCTGAGTCAAGAGAAGAGTTTCATGCCTAAGGGAGGCCTAGAATTCACAGTAATGAGAATGGGCATGCTTAATTATATTGCCTTTCCACTTTTAAAACTTTTAAAATCACTTTTAGAAACAATACTGTAGGGCAAAATGGCAGAATTTATTATCCGCCCTCTATGCAAATACAGAGTTTTTAAGTTGCCAAACTAGCAACGTCATCCACACAAGAGATGTACGAGGTGGATGGTCAAGCCCAAAGTTCTCAGAAGTATAAAGTTGTTTTAGAAGACACTAGAAATAGGTACCCACAAAGAAGGATGGACCTCATATCTTAGTCATTGGGAGTCGACTCCCAATGTCAGCTCCCTGAATGCACTGAATGCACAGATTGTATTGAAGGAGAGTATGCTTCACAGCACAATTACTGTACAGTATAAGCAAAATCTCCTGAAAAGGAAATCTGATTGTTTTAATGAAGCTTAGACCCAGTTAGGGAGATGTAGAATTATAACTTAGAATAGGAAAAGGAACATTTCGCACTACAGTATTTTCTTTAAGCCTCACTTGATGATGTCATTGTGTCTAGTCTAGTTGTCTACCTTAAAGAATAGCAGGCAGCTTACAATTGGATCTCATGGCCTGGCCTGGAAAGTAAACACTTAGCAGAGGGGAACTGGGAGTTGCTTATTCATAATTTTAAAATATATATTTAAAAAGTTAACCTTTTGGAAAATACTGTATGCATTTATCCTCCGAGAAAAAGACTCAGAGACCTTGGCCTTCCAAGAAGAGAGAAAAGAATAACCGGGAAGCTGTCCTCCAAACTGAATGAAAGGGGAACAAAACAGTTATAAACTTCCCCTCTGATCTGAAAGCACAAGGGAAAAGTCCCTCGCCCTTCTCTGACCCATCCCCCCCTCAGTTCTTAAATACAGTATGTGCTCAGAGTACGGAAGATAGAAGCACAGTTGTAATTTATTTAATTTCAGCTCCTTGAATTTGCTCCCGGTTTAGTAAACTGAGGCCTCTGTTATCTTACTGGCTCTTCATCAGAGCAAGGTTAATAATATGTTGAAGAAACCCTTTTTATCCAAGGAATGCACAAATATTGCCTTGATCTAACAGCTTCTGTAAGTGCAAAAGAAAACTCACAATGAAGGAAATTCCCTTTTTGTTTACGATTCATGAAATGGCATTCAATTGCTGATTTCAGTTCATTGAAAATTTAAATAAGGCTGCAATCACACACACATTTACTGAAGAATGTTCTACTGAATAAATAATAAAGGAAGTTACTTCTGAGTAAGTGTTCAAAGGATTGTTGCATAAGTCTGTTGTCTCTGTCAGTCATTGTTAACAAAATATTCCACTTGTTTTGTCCCTACAACAGAAAATTAATAAATTTCTAACTATACAACTGTGCTTCAATTTTGTTTCCCAACAACCTACATTAACCAGAAAAAAATGAATTGGAGAATGCCAGTAAAGTTATTGGAAATCTATTTATGTTAAAACAAGACCTTTAAATAAAATTAGGTGAGAAGGAAAAACCAAATATTCACTGGCCTGTTTGAAACCACTCAACTTAGGGAATGGGAGAAGAGAAGAAGTGCATTCTTATATCAATAGAACTGCCAAATTTGGGCTGCAAATTCTGGGCACCCATTAGGTGGCAGCAAATGGATAGAGAACTCTCTTTGTTGCCCTCAAAGGCCATTAATTTTTCCAGTCCAACTTTGGCAGCCCTACTAGCATTAGCCTTTCCTCAATCTAAGGCAGTTATGGCGAACCTTTTCGGCACTGAATGCCAAAACGCGAGCGCACGCATGTTGGAAACTGGAAGCTCAATTTCCCGGCGCGTGCATGCATGACGGCCACCTGGTCTTCCTGTTTCTAAGCACATGCGCGCACGAAGACCAGCTGGCCAGTGTGTAAGTGCACGCCGGAACCCAGAAGAGCAACGGGCGACAGCTGGAGTACCCGAAGAGATGGCTCTGCATGCCACTTCCAGCACGCATGCCATAGGTTCACCATCAGGGATCTAAGGCCTACAGATATGTTGTACTACAATTTGCATACTTTCCAACCAGACTGGATCATGCCTGCTTTTATCCTTCCTACTAGACCAACCAATGACTAGATGAAAATGATGTGGATTATAGTTCAACAGAAGCCTGCTGGGTAACTTCAGTGTAGTTACTCTCAGCCCTAGGAAGAAGCCACTGGCAAACTACTGTTCTTCCAAAAATGCTGCCAAGAAGGCTGCATGGAGTTCTCCAGGCAGTGGCCAGAAGTCAAGATTGACTTGGAGACACACACCTCTCCCCAAGGAAGTTCAATACTGCTTTTTGGAAAGCTATTTTAACACCCTGAGGCTTTCATTTATGTTTTATTGAGGTTTTTTCCTGTACTCTCTGTGCACCATCAAAGACAGCTGTTGCAATTTAACAGCAGAATCAATTTGTCTACCATAAAAAGAAGTGTGAATAAGAAAAGGAATGGCTTGCTCATTAGGCCACCATGTCTACAAACCCATTTCACATCTGTTCTAGCTACACAATAGAGCAGAACCATGCCAGAATATCCACAGACTGCATGTATATAACCCTGAAATAAAGATTTCGGGTATCATTCAGTATTCATTCCAAAACTAGTACCCTCCTGGTATGTTCAACTATAGTTCCCAGAAATCTCAACCAGCATGTTGAGGACTGGAGGACAGCAAGTTGGTGATTGCTATATGACTGCAAAATTCACCAGATGACCATGAGTAAGTCTTCATCTCAAACTTACACCAGAGGGGATACAAGACATATCTTCACATAGGCAGCTAAACTTTTAAGTAATTTCTGTGCAGTTGTTGTATTTCAAGAATGAATTGTTCTCACTGTTTCTCAGCTTCCAAGCAAAGCAATACAGGCAGTCCCTAAGCCTAGGTTATGAATGAGATCTGTTTCTAGGTCTTCTTTGAACTGAATTTGTAGGTAAATCAGAAGTTATTTAGTGTTAGTCAAATGCCTGTCTTAATATATAGTACAGGTAGCTCTCAACTTACCACTAGTCATTTAATGACAGTTTGAAGTTACCATGGCCTCAGAAAGGGTGCTTCATGGCACATAAAGCACTTCCAGCCATTGTAAAAGACCATGCTTTCCCACAGTCACAGGATGGCGACCTGGGTGCTTGGCAACCTGTTAAGACTTATGACTATGACCATGTGATCACCATCTGTAATCTTCTCTGGCGGCTTCTCCAGACAGTCAATGGGGAAGCTGGCAGGGAAGGTTGCAAGCTACTGCCGGCTGCCAAGAGGACTCCCTGTCATCTCTGGGGGGCTGACTGAAAAAGCTGTCCACTGTGGGAATCTCAGTTCCATGTAGAGCGGAGATTTCCCCCATCCCAGAGCTGAGATTTCCACCACCACCACCCTGACAAAGCATTTCCCCTTCTCTCCATCCACTGGGGGTGGGGAGAAATCCTTCTAAAAATGTCAAGATTTAACTCTATTCCTGCAGCCAGTGGATTCTCTTCCACATGTATAGTTCTTGCACTTAGTCCTACAAATCCATGCTCCATGACCAATATATACAACATAGCAGTGCCAGCTGTAATTTCTACTGTAACCGAAGGCTCTACAGCATTAGTAGTTTATGGCCTGGAAGATCTTAATTCAAGTCACTAATCAGACATATTAAACTTAGACTGTCAATATCCTCAGCGAGTAAGAGAAAGCTGCCTTTTATAAATAAAGATGGGACCTCCCTCAGCAGTTTGCTTTCAAAAAGGGCCAGGATTAAGGATTGCCCCTCTGCCAGTCAGCCTCCTCCTCTGGTTTAATACAGAAGAATAAAAATGGAAATCAAACCAAGTGAGAAAACCCTAAAGCCATCCCTTTAACCTCTTGGCCATGGTAGCGGGCAAGGATTAAACCCTGATCACATGACCCGACCAATTGCATTTATATATTGGGATGTAAAACCCGCCCTGCTGAGCAGCCTTTTCTCTGCCTGAGGCAGGGAAAGCAGGGTGAGGGTGGGGGCTTCTGCTGAGGGTCTCGCCCAACAGACACACAAAGGGGATTAGCCAAGAGCCTCTCAGCCCTGCAGAGTAATCCATCAAATTATCCCCTTGTTGGTGCTGCCGTCCTCTTGGGGAGGGAGCAAGGCTTTTGAAGACGCTGAAATTATCCTTGAGCCTGAAACAGTCGTGTCCCTCCAGCTGCTTCTAGTTGAGCCCTACAATGGGGCAGTTGTAAATAGAAGACAAGCATTTGGAAGGGAAAAGAGAGGGAGCTCTACGAGGGGAAAAGAGGAGAGGCAGCCAGTGTTAAAAAGGGCAGCGGCCTCTCCCATGTGTCAAAACCCAACAGGTGGCCTAGCCAGCTCTCTGGTAACAGAAACAACAGCAGCCAGGAGAAGTATCCGACAATACATGCCAAGCTCCTCCCAGCCCACCCCTTCTCCATCTAGGGAAGGAGTCCCCATTTCTAAGAGTTTTAAGTTTGGTATTGTGTAGCAGTGCCCCAGGCATTTCCCTTTCTTCCAAGCCATTTGGGGGCTTTGGGCTTAATCGCTTTTCCTTCTTAATACACATGGAAGAGATCCAGACTTCAGCTAGGCTTCTCCTTGTGCTCGGCTGCATTTGACCATCTGCCTGCATTCTTGAAGAATGTGAAGTGAGCATTGGCCTGGTCCAGAAATGCCATTTATGAAGATGCCGTTTCACAAGTACCTCATTCAAACAAGGTCTGGAAGGTTATTGGAGGGTAAAGTGGCATAAGAAAACCAAGCTTTGATTTTTATTATAAATGATAAAATATATTTGTAACTTCTAAGTGGCATTAATATTCCCAGATCTCAAGATATGGATCAAGAATGCAAAACTGCTACAAGGCCATGCATGGTTTGTTCCCTGGCTTTGGCTGGTCATTTCCTCAGCAGAGGTCTTCATCCTTATTCACCATCCACTGTCAAATAATCACTTTCAGATCAAGATAGTTTGAACTCACTTTAAAATCTGGACACAGTTTCAAGTTTAAAGCACTTAACTTTATTTTAAGATATTCTCCCAATAAGCATCGAGGAAAGTGCTCATATCCTTTAATCCAACTTTCTGGCAAAGGAAAAGGTCAGTTACACATCATATACAAAACGACAAGAGACACACATGATCTGCACCACGCTGGGTTGAAATTGCAGAGAGTTTTAGTTTTTTGCAATTTTTATCCAGAACTGGATCCCTTCACATGCAACTCTGCCTTCAAGCTCCAACAGATTCTAACTTGTATGTGCATCTGAAATCTTCTGTCCTCACAGCCATCCTATGAAGTCTATGAAGTAGGATATAATATTTCAAGCCATTTAGTCAGAGTCATTTAATCAATTCACATTAGGTGCTATTTCCCTTTTCCACATAATTATAGGCAAAAAAATGTATTTTCCTTTCTTTGCTATCCATCCTCCATTTCATAAGAAACCACTCTTCTGAAATGGCTGGCTGTTTGAGAGAATGGCAATACAGAAGTGTAGGAGTAGTGTGAAGATACAATATTGTGTTACAGAGATAACAACTATCAATCTTTTGACCTAATTACTATTTACGTGCAAACATACCTCATTACCTCTTGGCATTACAAGTATTTTCGCTGTCTCACACCTATCCTTTTACCATTCTGAAAGCAATGCAGATTTTTTTTTTTAAAAGAATCCAAATTATATTGCTTTTAGCATTCGATTTTAATATTGTATCTCTTACACACACTGGCACTTTTAGTCTCTTGAATCCAGCATACTGAATTTAAGTTTTTTTAAATCTCCTTCTTTCTTCAGAGTTCCTCCAAAGTCACATTTGCTGCAAAGTTGTAGAATACAATTCAATGCCACCAAAGTCATGAATTTAGAGGTGGAGAGATCATCTGGACTGCTAGACTTCACATTTAGAAAGTAAAAGGTAGATAATTTGAAAAGTTTTCATTCTCCCCCCCCCACCCCACACACACACTTCACAGCTTAACCCTGAACAGAAACAAATACTTTGCAGTTTAACATCACTCCATGACATCAAGAATCCCAAAAATGCAAAGGTCAGACTGAAAACAGCAGCAGCTAACTTTGCTCCCCCTTTTGTGACAGTGCCTGGTCATGCTGTCAAAGACAATTATTTACATTTTCCATTTTGCCTTTTTCTTCCAGCCAGCATGATATAAGGACTTTTGGGCCAGGTGTAGGGGGAGAACTACCAGCTGATACAAGACACATTGCAGACTGAATCCTGGGATCTCCAATTGGAAGGAAACCTAATGAACCTAAAGAAGGATCCTATGGAACCTCTCTATATAAATATTACTAAACATAAAACAAAATGGTGAGTTTAAAACAAGTCACGCTTGCACATAGAATCTAACACATTATATTGGATTCAGATCCAACATAAGCTAAAATCAAACAAACCACCTTATCGACTCGTAAATGTGTGACCCAAATAGGTTCATTCAGGCAAAAATATAAGCAATCCACTGGCTAATCCAGTGCAAAAAGTAGTTAAAATTTTTGAATGGGAAGATAATTTGTTGCCAATAGAAAGGCCTTATTTGGTATAGAACAGTACTGTAGTGATAGGAGAAAACCACATTACTCCAAGTCTCAGCCACAAGAAGCTTTGAAGAAATTATGATAGCAAATTCTTGAGCTTTATTACATTTTTCTGGCTAAAGTTGAAAAGCATGACCTTGTGCTCTTCTGTGAGGGATAGGTTTTGAGTTCCAGACATACTAATGGCCCCTTTTGTAATCACATGGTAAGTAACCCATTTTTGCCTGTGGCAGTTTTGAGGCCTGCAATTCCAGCTATTTATAATGATGCCAGCTATTTAATGTCATCATTGTAATTTTTGACCACTGCAAAAAAGGAACGTGCTGATAATCTCCAAAGCAGAGGGGTATGGTGTGGAAACCAAGAACCCTTATAAAATAAAAAAGTCAAGTACAGAATATGGACTAATTTCAGTTACAGCATACTTTTTAAAAAAAAACGTAAGGCAGAAGTGGATGCGCTGAGAAGAGGCAATTCTTCTGTCTTCAGTTGGGTTGAAAATGCCAGATTTTGAAAGAGTCATCTCACTTTTCTGTCATGAATGACCTAAATGTCATTTTGCCACATAAATCCCATTCTTCTCAGTGATTTCTGCTAATCATATCAGCCCAATTATCTCTTTAAGAAGAAAGGCATTTCCCTAGCTTAACAACATTTCTTTTGGGAGCATGAAATTTAAGCTGTTTTATTATACCATCAATTTCTAAAATAGGATTGTAGAAATCTATGGCTCTCAATGCTATTGCTTAACCATAATTCCCACTTGCCCTAATTTCATTAGGGGAATTGGGAATTATGGTTGAGACACAAGTTCTTCAGTGGTCTACTAAAATGACTGAGACCACTCTTAGGAAACCTGTACTACTTATATTTTTGTTTACCCAACGACTCATCATTTAGCTAAGACTGGTTAATATAGGTCTTTCATCATATTCTGCAGTATATCCAGGATTTATGACCAGGATTTATGACCAGGATTTATGACAAATCACTTGATTGTTCAGATTTTAACAATTCCTTTCAAACAGAGCACCAGCTAAGTCTCTTGTACAACTGGGATAATTAACTGAACGTTTTCCACATAATCAGATCCTGTTATCCTATTAGTTTCTCAACAGGAAAAGAAGGAAAGTGGATTTTGGCAATAGAGGATTGGCTAAGTTTGCACTCTGAGTCGAATTTGGCTGCTGCAAATTTTAGACTTAGTACACACAGCATGGTTGAGAAGAACAAGGCTAACTATAAACATGAACTCTCTGACTTATTGGCGCTCTATACAGACAGGGTGGGGAAATCTTCCTGGCAGTCTCTGAAAATTACAGGAATATTCTTTTCCCGTTAGTCCTTTATGTTTCATTTCTTCAGAAATCTCAATTTTCCAGATCAAAGTTCATGGACAATACACACGGAGTGGAAAACTTCCTCCCTCTCATACATTACACCTTTCTGGTAGCCTCAAATTATGCTTTCTATAAATAATACACTTTGATTTCCAAAAAGTACTTACTGTGCATTGTAGGTAGTGAATATACAACGTAAGAATCAGGTCAATACCCAAGAACAAAAAAGTATAGAGAGGGAAGGATAGAGTAAGGGCAGTCATAACTGCTGCAAAAGTCCGAGATTGTTTTCGTGGGGCCACTCATATTTTCATATTGCCCAAACTAAAAATGGGGATACCCATAAAAACATAGAAGCTGAACAGGTTGAAAAAACATATAGGAAGAAAGCAATGGCAAACCATTTATTTCCGTACAAGAAAACTATAAAGGTGCACTCAGGTAGTCACCAAAAATTTCAGGTAACTCTTAACTTTTAAATAAGTAATGCTAGGATTCTCTTTCTCCCACCCCAAATCCAATCCAAGATGCAGTTACATAAAATGCAAATAATATGCAAAAATGATCTTACATTTGTCACCTGGGAAATACAGTATCCAGGGGTGGCTTGCACAAAACTCAGTGTAACTCTCACAAAGCTTTGTGTAAGTCACTGTGAACTTTGGAGTTAATATAGACAGGATGGTATGTTTAATCACCCTGGTCATTGGCTGGTCCAATATGCAAAGGTGATGAAATTCATAACTCTGCCCAATGGAACTAAGCCACTTATTTCCTCACTGATCCATCTGATTGCAGCAAAGGAGAGGCATGATACTAAGACTCTCCCTCCCTTCCTCCACCCACTCATCCACCCTCCTTTTTATCTGGGACAAGCTGCCATTTGGCTACTCCACTTGTCCCAAAATAAACTACAGCAGTGAACCTGGACATTTTGCAACTTAGTTATGTAACATTTATGAAAGGGTGATAGCTTATTTGCTTATCTTCCTTCTTTCGGGATCCCTGTCTTTTTTCCTTCCATTAATCGCTTAGATTTTTTGTTTACTTTACTTCTTTTTCGGAAATTTGGCAAGGCACAAGTGAAGATAAACAAACACCTATAGCAAAGAAAGCACGCATGCTCAACCTCTTTCTCTTTTTTGATGAAGTAGTAATTACAGTGAACAAAGCAGAGTTAACCAGAGTTAACCGGAAATGAATGTATTATAATGCCACCTATGGACTTGGTTCCATTTGAAAAATATAACTGAGGAATAAGACTCAGAAAACCTTCCCAATATCACTTCATACCAAAAAACTTTTAGTAAAGCCCTATTCAAAAGTTATATCTGGATGATTTGTGACTAGTTTCCATTTGGCAAAATACAACAAAACAGCTTAGATGATAGAATGAATGAGTGTGTGTGTGTGTGTGTGTGTGTATAGAGAGAGGGGGGGGAATGAGAATGCTGCTTTGGAGTGAAACAAAACCTGTCCCTTTGATGCACAAATCTGTCAATAGATGACAATAAGGAATAGTTTCAAATACAAGGAATAAAAAGATTGTTCTCAGAAATCAAAAAGAAATGAAAAAAGCGGCATTGCGTGTTTTTTTTCCTGAGACAGCCATGTCCTCATAGCGTTATGTTTAACTTTTCTTGCCTTTTCTATGATACATTAGGCTGCACTTAAATAGCTTTCAAAACATGAAGTTGGGTTTTCCTTTGTCTGTACTCATACCTGTCTGCAGTTTAGAACCTTTGTGTCTCTTGCACATGAACGTGGACTTTAACCACAGAGATTAGAAATTGTTTTTCTGAACACCCAGCTAACAACAGGAATTAGGTTCAGGAATTAATGGCTTCTATCCTCTTAAGATAATAATGCAGTACTGCCTACCTGAACATAAGGTAAATCTGACCCATAGGCTCTGGATGTCGTATTTCTCATATCTAGAAACACCTGATTGAAAAGGACCCTGAAACTCTCTTGGCAAGTAGCAATTCAGACTAACAATCCCTGTATGGCAGTAGATTGGAGAGAAATCAGAATTGGCTGCCATTAAGAAGAGATTGAAGTTGCAATTCAGAATACTACAATACAGTACTGTATTTGGGAAGTGAATTTTGGTGCTTGCCAAGCTCAGTACCTAGCACCATCGAGCAGCAAAGCAGAATTGTTACCCAAAGAAATCAGCTGCAAATATATAAACTGGAAGGAGTCTTTTCTCCTCTCTTAGGACATGTTCCATGGTACAGGAAGTCTTTGACTTACAACAGTTTATTTAGTGACTACTCGAAGTTACAACAGCACTGAAAAAGTAACATATGACCATTTTTCACACTTACAACCTTTGTAGCATTTCCATGATTATGTGATCGAAATTCAGATGCTTGGTAACTGGTTCATACTTATGACCATTGCTGGGTCCCCAAGTCATGTGATCACCTTTTACAGTCTTCTGACAAGCAATGTCAATGGGAAAGCCAGGTTCATTTAACAATCCATGTTACTAACTTAACAGCTGCAGTAATTCATTTCACAATTGTGGCAAGAAAAGTCGCAAAATGAGACAAAATTCACTCAAAAACTGTCTTGCTTAGCAACAGAAATTTTGGGCTCAGTTGTGGTTGCAAGTAAATGATCACAACCTGAGCCCAAATTTCTGTACTACCTGT
>JANHJO010002101.1:245983-262277 GCA_032468235.1 Pseudoxyrhopus heterurus | reverse complement strand
TTATAAACAAAACTTTTTATCTAATATTTTAATTTTTAACCACCCATCTCCCCAAACTTTAAATGCCAATTACTAAAAAGCCCTGGTCAGATTTCACCAGCTTATTATATCAATCTACTGCCAGCTCCCAGAATTTCTTGACAACAGGTCATGTAGTTTCCACCATTTCTGGCTCACCCAAAGTCACAAGGCTGTAATGAACAACCCAATTGTCACAACTGAAAATAGAAGTTAGCAGCTTTGCTTTATTCAATAGCAGCAATCAATACACATTTTCTGAGGAAACCTTGGAGTTACTAACTGTAATTTTGGATAATTTTAGATAATTTAATGCCACCCCATTTGGTTCTTTAAAACAGAATCCCTGGAAAGTAGGCCTACCCCAGGTAAAGACAAACTTTTAAAACAAAATTTCTGCATTTCCAGAGGTGGATTTTTCAGCTTCCAGAAATGTTAACACCACATAATACAGTAGGAAGAAAAAGAAAAGAATCCGAAATTTCTTGACTGATGAAAAATGTTTAAAAAGTTTTTGTACTTTATAAGAGCAGCAACTAGTCTATGTCAAATTTGAATCTGTGCTCTATGGATTTCCAACAATTAACAAGCTTTAGAAAGCTTTTAGACTATCCAGCCAGTAGGAGAGAGCAGGAGTTCAGGAAAGAATTAAAGGAAAAAGAGGAAGAGAGAGAAGTTCAAGGATGAAGCTAACCCGATGATCATTTTTCCCAGGGCTTGGAGGAATTCCTTCGTCATCTAATAAACTACCGCTCATTAAGTAGCAACAGTAACCTAGGGGCCAGACATTCATTTATCTGCAACATTACTCCCAACGCCACGTATCCAACGAACAGCTCTGAAACCCAACTGCTCCGGGTTGAAAGTAACTACGGGAACCGAAGTAGCAAAACGTGGAATCCCCGAGCCGATCTAGCAGCAGAGATCGCCGCAGCCAGTTCAAGCAAAATAAACCCCGCGATTAATATATGACTCATACCTCTTGCAGCCCCACCCCTTTCCGGAGACGAAAACCTAAGATTTTCCAAAAGAGCCGAGATTACGATGATCAAGCAAAATAACTTTCTGGTGGTGCGCTTTGCGGTATCTCAAAACGGAGCGAGCGCTGCCAACAATGTCCTACTCTAAAATACTGAGCCGGCTCTTCCCGCTTGTCCCCCGACCCAACCACCCACGCTCCTCCGCAGCAGTAGCCGCCGCCTCCGGAGGAGGAGGAGGAGGAGGGAGAGGGAGAAGGCACGGGGGAAGCCGGCCTCCCCAGATCCCCCCACGCGGAGCCTCAGAGGACCTGCCCGAGCTCAGGCGCCGGCCTCTCAGGGAAAGCCATCGGAGCGCTGGGGCTTCTTTCACCTTCCCAGACGCCGGCCTCTCAGGCAAAGCCGGACGGAGCAGTAAGGGAAAGCGGCCCCGGAGATGCCCAGAGTTTAAAAAAAGAAAAGAGCAAAGGCAAACATGTGAACCGGCTTCACAAGAGGCGGCTCGGAAACACTAGCGCAAGTGTTGCTTAAGTACCTGGAAAAGAGACGCAGCAGCTCGTACGCCTTCTTCTCCAAGAGAAGCCGCATCTCCGCTTCTAAGCCCCGAGTGGTGAACTACGCGTACACTCAATCGCAAACCGGCTCGCGTTCTACCGCCTTTTAAATTGCTAGACCTCAAGGCGCATGCGCCTTGTTGCCTTGGGAGTGACGTTGACTTGCCCAAATCTGGGGCCGAAGGAGCGTTCCTTGTCTGGAGACCGGGCGAAGTGACTTTCTCGTCTCCTCCCGCGGGCTGTAGTTCAAGGCTGCGACCCGCCTAACCTCCAGCTTTCGGGAATTACCTGATAACCCTTTTCATTTAGTGTTGCAAAAAGCATTAACCCCCTCCAAAATTATGTGACTCTCTAAAATTACGACCAAATGTCTGACTCCCTCAGACATTTGAGGTGAACGGTGTTTTTTGCGAATAAAACACCAATACAGAAATACATAACATGCTAAAAAAACGAAAATGCAAAAAGTACACGTTTATTTATTATTCCGTGTGTAAGTGTACTCTGCCTTTCTTGTTTTAATAAACATTTGAGGTGGTTTTAAAAAAATTAAGTACAAAATATAACATAAAAAACAATATAGTTAGGATCAAATTAGAATTTGAAATCAGTATCATTAAAATAATTTAACAATGGGGCATTCCAAAACCTGGGAGTCAAACAGAAATTCTCCTTTTTGTGCCAAGTTACTAGACTTAGGTGGCTGAAGCATCTTCCCAATGATAACGTTGCTGTGCGTTTAAAATATTTAATTTTACATCCTTCCAGGATTTCTAACACTACCAATTTTAAGCACTTGGATTGCCACTCTGTAAAATTGCATTTAGGGGAAAAGAATATTATAATGTTTTTATTTGGAAGCCCAGACACGGTTTAACATAAATCATCTTTCAGATCAGTTCAAAAGTGTACTGAATTTGTTGATTTCAGTGCCGTATTTCAGGCAGCGGTCCAAACATAGGATGCTGAACAATGATTCGATCTTTTTTTGGTTCCCCCAGATTAATCCTAGGTTATACATTCCCATATCTACAAGTTCATGATTTTTTTATTTCTTTGACCCTTGTCCATTGGGTGGACTCATTTTTGCTGAGAACAACAAGATGCCAAGACCTCTGCATAGCAGCTTTTCTGTTTGTTTCCAAAGGAGAAACATTTGATGAAGGTAACATGAGTAACATTTGAACCTCTCGGACTTTGCTTACTTAAGAGCTTGCCAAGGTGTGTGCCTGGGTAGATGGGTGATGTGCATGTATGTATGCACACATGCACGAGAGAGGAATGATTAATGAGTGTTCCTGAGAGTGCTCTCATTTTTCACCCTTCAGTCATTTCTCCAGTATCATGCAGCCTCACGGGCTTCCGGCATTCCCATGACATCCCAAACAAAGTCATCCTTCTTTCAGTCTTACTCAGATCAGCCAAAGAGGCTGCACAAGGACAGATCGATATGCGACAATAGAATCAATAGCAGCACCCAGGACTCCTTTGCAATAATAAAGTAAGTCATTTTAAAATATTGCAAAAGTAGTAGAAAAGCACCATCAGAAAGAAGTAGAACAGGAGCCTCTTTTGTCCAGAACAAAACTTTCAGGAAATTACTAAATATGACCTGTAACTCATCCTAGTTTGAAGTTATTATACAAAAACTGATCTGATTAGCTGTCTTCTGTTTTTAAACTGTAGAAGTCTCTATTTAGTTGGGGTTGCTATGCCCGACAAAGTTTCAGTGAGTCAGGCAATCATGGCTGAGACCTCACAGGTTCGACTCTGTCTTCCAAGGGCCAATTACAGTGATAAATGAGCAGCTTGTTTCAGCTGTATTTAGACTAGCATTGAAGTCAATTTCACTCTGTAGTCCATTTAGATCTTCATGCAGCATGAGTTTGTGTTAGTCCTTTATCCAGACGTAAATGCAAGCATTCCCCAAACATCTGTGTGACCAACTAGATATTTGTACAAATATTCACAAATAGAGGGCACAGATGTGGGGATGAAAACATCTGTTCTTCAATTAGATATGCATTTGTTGATATGCAATTCATTGATAATCCAATTTATAGCAGTTTATAACAAGGCCAAGGCACTTTAAAGATGCATGTAAAACTTTTTGAATGTGAAATATTATTGCCTTTTCTTTTTTATTCAGTATCTCATGCCTTGCACTTTTTATTTCTTTTGTATAGTTGTAGAAGGCCTGCCTTATTTGGAGCACTGGACACCTGTTCCATCCAAACTGTTTGCAGATTGGAACCCTTACATATGAGACAAAGCATATGGAACACCCATTCTTCTCATCAGTCTACCAAGTGGGGACAAGTCCATTGGCATGGCTCTTTGAGACCACTGACTGATGCAAAAACCAGTCTTATTCCTGAAGAAACGCCATAGGTATCTAACTGACTGTGCAAGTGCAAAAAGCTGCAAGACCACATGGAAACATATCTAACCAGGACATATCTTTTACTGAAGAAAACATTTGGCTAAATGTTAACGTTAACTAATTTTATTGTGTTTTTTAATTCCTGACCAAATGTATGTCTTCCTGCCAAGTCAAGTTCAAAATTACTAACGTAAGGTTTATCTTTATCATAAGTATAATGTAGAGAACAGCCTAGTAGAAATCAGAATGTGTGTAATGATTTAAAAACTAAAAGGCTATTATTAATTAGCTACTGCATTTAAATGATTGCCACATCAGGAAGAAGAAAATATTCCAAAGAGAGTCCATGACTCCTTCTAATCACGAGTTCAAGAGGTGGATGCTGGCAGGAATGGAGCCAAAGCAATGCCAAACAAGAGCAGATATCAACCTGCTTGAAAACTTGAGGTTTTGCAGGAGTATCAAATAACCATAATGCAAATAAATAAGTCCAGGAAGTAAAACATGTCTTCCTCCTTGCATACACAACCTGAGTATAAATTATGCAATGCTGTGCATCAACTGGAATAGAAAATGGCTGAGGAGGTGAAGTTAGCTGGAATG
Organism: Pseudoxyrhopus heterurus; assembly: GCA_032468235.1. Classification (NCBI taxonomy): domain Eukaryota; kingdom Metazoa; phylum Chordata; class Lepidosauria; order Squamata; genus Pseudoxyrhopus; species Pseudoxyrhopus heterurus. The sequence continues at coordinate 257,742 of JANHJO010002101.1, read as the reverse complement.
TTTTAACTTGGCTGATCATCCCTAAGCATTAAGAACCGTAACTCTTAAGAGGTGGGATAATACTGAAACATATGCTTCAAGTCTGATGTACAATGAGTAATAACATCACAGTGAAGATACCTGTTCTGTACTGTTGTAAAATTCCAGGAGATATTTTAGCCACCTCTATCAATCATAGTCCAACTATTATTTATACACAACTGCTTTTGACATCTTTCTTCATGTGTAGCCTGAATTATGACCACAAGTTTCCAAGTTCAATCAGCAGAAACTGTTCGGTTGGGATATTACATAAGGAATCCCAGTGTGGAATAATCTTTTTCTGTTTACTGTTTACTTTAACAACAGATATGTGAACAAGAGAACTGTTTCTTCTTATTCCTGCATATACAGTAATTGTGAAGAACACTTGTCAAAAATGATATGGTTGGGATCAAGGAAGAAGAAGGGCAACTGCCACATCAGCTGCATCTGCCTGATTAGATTCTTTTACAGATTTTCCTTCTATGAACTAAAACTGAACTGAGATTAAGATCACTTAGCCATCAGGGTATGACAATGTCTGCAAGGATCTGATAAAGACTGATAATGTCTCAGTCACTGAATAATCTAGCTTTGAAAGTGTGGTGCAAGAAGAACATCCATCTATGGCTTCAAAAGTTCAAAAGCTGGTGCAGTTGAGCAGCTCTTCAGAATATACTCCATGCAGTTTTCTTGCTCCAAGCAATTTGGCAAGCTATATGCTCTGCCAGCCTTCCAACTCTTGGCCTTTTAGACACACTGGCTGAAGAGTCTGGAGTTTAAGTCCAGCAGATCAGGAGAACATCAGGTTAAGGACAGTTGTCCTCCTTGCTATGATGTCATAGAAGCTTAACACTGAAAGAGCACAGCTAGACCATCAGGTCTATGCTCTTGCTCACTACAGGGATGGAAGTTAATGTATTCAGGACAGAGAGCTGTCTGGCCTTCATTTGAAAACATCCAATGAAGGGAACATATCACCTTTGTGTTTATTTCAACAATCATGCTGCTTTGTTTGGAAGTTTTTTCTAATGATCAGTCAGAATCTTCTATTCTTTAAATTAAACCGATTGATTTATGTTTTATACTCTGCAAAGATTGAGAACAGGTGCTGACCACTTTTGTATGACATCCTTTCCAGTGGTGGGATTCAAAATTTTTTACTGCCGGTTCTGTGGGCGTGGCTTGGTGGGCGTGGTTATGCAGTTGGCCAATCAGATGTGGTATTTGCCACGGTCAGCTAATCAGAGGTGGTATTTGCCGGTTCCCCGAATTATCGCTACCAGTTCTCCGGAACCTGTTGGAACTGGCTGAATAGCACCTCTGATCCTTTCCAATATTTGAAGATTACGGTCATATTCTCCTCTTCTTATAATTATAGTCCCAGCTCCTTCAGTTTCTAGTTTCTTAATCATTCACCAGTCAGAATGTGTGATTGCTTGCCTGAATCTTTCTTAAACTCTGGCGATACAATATTTTGAATGTGGCCTGGCCAACAGATAGCAAAAGATATTATATGTCTCAAAGCTTGGAAATATCTTCCTTTTCATATATTGCTGTTCATATTCAGTCTGTAATCAACAATTCTTTTAAGATATTTTTATACCCATTATTATCAAGCCAGGCAGGCCCCCAACCAATAACGCTGATTTAATGTCTGTTTTCTAGAAGAACCTTGAAGTTGTCCCTGTTAAATTTCATTTTCTTATTATCTACCTATTTCTTCTACCCTTTGAAGATAACATTGAATTTATTTTGGTTATTCACTATCCCACTCATATTTGTGTTATCTCCAGGTAGAATAGACATTTATTCTACCTCTTCTTTGAAGTCATTATTAAAAACATTGAAGAGCACAGATCAGAACCTAGTACCAAAACAGTTATCACAAAGCAGATTATTATTTCTTTACTTATGGAACAAATTAGCTGATTTATCTCTACTAGTGTATATTATGGATCCCAGCCAACTATACAGATGTCTTTCCTGTATAAAGATAATATGTATACAATTAAAATCCTGTGAAGCCAGAATCAAATCATATTAATATTGGATTGCATAAGCATTAATATTTTTTTAAAAAGCTGCCAAAAAAAGGTACTGAAACCCAAACAGACTATAGCAATCTTCTCAAACAATCAGGTTGCTTCTACAGGACGATTCTTGAATGCTGATAAGATATGTTACTGCTCTCTTCCACATCAGGCAGAAGCAAAATTAAAAGTACTGCAACCAGAATGTATTTAGTAAAGTATTAAATAGAGCCAGTCTGGTGCAATGGTTAAGGCATCAGGCTAGAAACTGGGAGGCAGTGAGCTCGAGTCCCACCTCAATGACAAAGGCAACTGATTCTCCTTGGACCAGTTACTCCCTCTCAGCCCTAGGAAGTAATATTGCCAGCAAACACTGACTAGAAGACACACACACACAAATTAAAAAGTACTATATTTTCCTTATAATTCTAGCCGTGCTCTACTCTACCAGCAATATTCTAATATATATTTTTCCGAACTGAGTCTCATTCAGAAATTGTTTTCTCAATCCTTATCTGCAGCATTAGCAATTTCTAGACCAGATTTCTCCCTTTAGTTATTTCTTATTGATAATTCCAACTATGCCATTATTTACTTAATATATTGCTTCCATGTTGATAATAAAAAGTACAACAGTCTTAATTTCCCAACACAACATGAAAAGGAGAACAAGTTTCATTTTCATGTCAGAAAACATGATAAAAGGATAAATCCTGATTCTTTGCAAAATGCCAGTTAGGGTCAATTCAGGCTTAGAGCTCACAAGATGATGAAAATTATTTAGGGGATGTTCCATGACTGCATTTCTATTTCAAGCATTTATAGAAAGACTCAGTTCAAATCTGAAGCACTGTGATGGGCAAAAGTGATTTACTTTGTTTTCTACACTACTTTTTAAAATTATACTCCACCCCCCTGCTAGTGGTTGCTGCTATGGAAAGTATTATACAGTAGCTACCTAAACAAATAGCAATGGGATAGCGACAAGAGGAAGGATGATTTCATTGCAAAAATGGGAGGGAGAAAAGTAACTATAGCCCTGATCATGTTCTTTAAAAAACAGAACACTAAACTCTCAACATTTTGTCTCTTCGTGTCTTCAAAATTATGTCATCATAAGAGTTCACCTTTAACCTCAATATTATTGGTTCCCTTGTGTTTTAAATTTAAAATAAATCAGTTTTAATTATGATTGAAAGGCATAAGAACCATACTTAGATAGCTGGACTTCCAACCAAGGTATTTTTGCAATTCCTGCTATGAGGATAAATGGGTTAATGAAACCAGGAAATACTTTAGAAAAGCAAATAGAGTTTTAGACACTGCTCATTACCTCCTGAGAGGATGTTCTAGGCAGGGCTGCTCCGGGTAATTATTTAGGTGAGAAGCTGAGCTGGTTCAGAAGAATTTCTTCCCTTCTCCTCTCAGGAACAGATATCCTGGATCTTCTATTTGCTGATGTATCTATTAGCAGCCTTTGTATAAGAGTCAAAACACTGAATGTCACTGGAGACTCATCCTGAATCTCCCGTTTATTTCCAGTATCTATTGTGAAGCATATTTATTACAGATGTTCAGAACTGCTCTTTACTGTGATTTCCTTAAACAGCCATATATATTTTATAAGCTATTTTTAACAAACACACCCCAGGATACAGACAGTAGGGACCTTGACACAGTCAGAGTAAGCATCTGAACTATTAAGCTTATCTGCTCTTGTTCTCTAAACAGGAAATGTAGATACAGTGCAAGAATTTCTCTCCATTATGGAACAATTTGGGCCAAGTGTTCCTAACTGTTTTTTTCTCCCTCTTGTCTATTGTAGCAATATACACCAGCTCAGTAACATGGCTGGGTACTTGTTCTACAGTAGCATTGAATACTTGAGGTCATAGTTACCTGAGTTTCTGTTTAGAAATCTATTTTTAGCAGTTCTTTTTAAAAAGTTATAATCAAGAAGACATTTCCTTATTAAACTCCTGAGCATCCAAAAGAGCCAGTTATTTCCAGGAGCTAAATCCAGAAGCTTACTCAGAAATCCCATTGACTTAAGTGGAGCCTACCTCTGAGCAAGTTGGCATGATTACAAACATGGTGAAATCTGAGAGAGCATTGTTGGAATATGTACAATCATTTTTACAGGTGACAAAATGGAGCAGAGAAATGCGCATACACACATATAATGCTGGCAAAGGAGAGAATAATCACAGGTGGGAGAGGGAATAAATGATTTCCTTCTCACAGGAAGTTTTTGACTGGCACAACATACAGCATTTCAAAGCCATTTTACAGTACAGTACACAAAAAGTAAAGAATAATGTAACATTTTAAATAGTTTAAAAACAGCCTCTGCTTCAGGAAATGAAAGATGTTTCTTGGAATGGATTCAACAGGTTGAACAGGAGAAAAAGGGATTTCATCTTCCTTGTAATGGATACAGATAATGCCAGTTTCTGCCATACTTGTTCCAGAAATCAATTAAAACTATTTTTGAAGGAAGAATCATGGTTCATTTTCTTTCAAATAATCTCTTTATGAAATGTAACATTTAAGAGAGGAAAGACTGGCTCTACTATTCAGAAAAAAAAGAAATATAAACTAGCACCTCAACTGTTCACTCTTGAACCTCCAAGTCCTATAAATGCTGTGATTAGTGCACCTTTCCTTCTCATTTACTTGCACTGTCAAAATAGGGTCTTACATATACTTCTTTGTCTGGGTCACAGAGAATTTGAATAAATTTGTATTTAAAAAAAGAAAATATAACCCTTTAAACCTTTTTGACCCAAGATTTAAATTGATTGCTTGGCAGTGCTTGAACAATGCACACTTGGACCTCAATACTCTAACCAACGGCTTCTCCTTTCATCTCAAACTGCTACAGCCATTAGCATAGGACATGGTGTGATTTGGGCTGTTTCAGTCTTAACATTTTAAACATTCATTATTATTAAACAAACATTATTATTTTTGGCCAGCTCACAACTTCAAACTAATTTGTACTGCAAGGCTGATGTTTTCTGATACAGCAAAATGTTTGAGTCCAATCAAAGTGTGGTAGAGCTATTTGTAACCCTAAGTAATACTACATTAATATATCACAGGAAGACATAATGTGGATTGTATGGCTTAATAATTTAGTGTATTATGTGATCCTACCAATCATTCAAAACTGTAGTTTATGGCTACATATTGTGGCTTAATCAAACTATAGCTAAACAAAGCATTTTTTTAAACAAGGCAATCTTTTGATGACTGAAGACTGCCTTTTTTGATGTGCCAAGTGCCTTAAACTGGACAAATCACATTAAACACAACTGATTTAAGAACAGATTTCAGTTTGCTCTGCATTATATATGCAATTTTTTTCTTTTCAGTCAATGACTAGACAGTCTCTTATTCTAAACTGTGTTTAGAACCTGTTCTCAGGTTCAGGGGATGGTACCCATAACAAGCAACTAACTTGATAATTGGGAATCACTTTTACTATAACATCTCCATTCATACTGGGTGGTTTCCTGGGATAGTAAAAATCATTTCTCAGACTGCATTCACTGGTCCTTCAAACCTAGAATGGCCCTTTGCCAGCAGAACTGTGGAGACTCCAGGGAAATGCAAATGTTGGCACTTTCTGTCAAGTTAAAAGCTAGAGCTGGGTTTTCCCTGGGAGGTAAATTAAGTGCTACTGGACCATGGCCAGGCTGAAAAATGCCTGGCAGGGATGGTTGAGAAGAATGCAACAGGATCCTTTTTTGGGGGTGGGGTATTAAGCAAATTATAATGTTGTATTGCATGGTTTCTATATTTGTCATTCTTCATTACCACCCTGGCCTTATCTTCAACAGGAAATGTTCTTCCTTGGGTCAGATGATGATAAGCTCAGGAAAGTTGTCATTGCAGACAAAACTGTTTTTAAAGTGAGAAACTTGTCGTCTGTCACCTTGAACACAGGTATAAAAGATTCACAAAAGATCTACTGCTTCCAAGATTTTGCCTTTTGATTTGTTACTTACTGTACAGGAATCTCCTTCCAAGTAAGTTCTTGCTTTTCTGTTTTAAACTGAATAAACGGCATCTGACAGGTTTTGGCTAATACAACTCTTTTAAGAATCAAGATTACTATTTATTGTTACAACTATACAATGTGAAATGTATAGACTTAAACTAACCAAGATTTTTGTTCTCAAGGTCTATATTTGTGAAAAAAGACAAAACGTGAGAGTGGAAATTCTTTACTGGAATGTTCAATGAACAGATTTTTGTTAATGGGATTCCAATTCAATTCAGCCTCACCTAAAGAGAGAGGGCTCAGATTTCATGTCCTTTATTTCTAATACCAGAGACGTTTTTATTTTCTTTGTAGTACATCCCTTCAGGAATCTCCTCAATTGCTTGAGTGAATCATCTTATGCTAAATTGGCACAAGACCTCAGATATAGAATCTTAGCATCTGTCATCTGCCAGAGGGGTCATTTTCTTGGTTGCAGCAGAAACAATGGGTGGGTAGGACCTTAAAGATTAATACAATTGTAACAGTGTTAGCCACTATGATTAAGGAAAAGCTTCTAATGTCATCATTGGTTGTTAAAGGATGGTAAATTTGTATAACAGTTTGATCATGAACAACGGAAACCTAGATGGGACTCTATAAAATAAAAGCAATTAAGATAGCAATTTTGAAAAACGGTAAAAAAAATCTTTAAAATGAAGGACTATTTTCTTTAGGTGCACAAAACCACAGAACAAAATAGACTAAAAGAGAAAAGAGCCAAGCCCATAGGATTAGTTGTTAGCTCTTATTCTAAGAAAGTTGTTATACAATCATCCTATGAATTAGTCATTTATACTGGGAAGAGTCATTAATCAAAGACCTTTTACATATAAAATATATAAGCACTACAATAAAAAGAAATATAATAAACTTTAAGGGCATCAGAGTTCTCTAATATAAGTTAGTAATTCTGTTTGCTGTATGCTATCGGAGAACCTATAAAATAAAATTATTGTTTATTTTGGGTTGTGATAACCAAACTTCATATTCAATGGGTTGTCCATCCAGTTCTATTGAGGAAAACACAATAATAAATCTTAGCTAACAAGAACTAAATTTTCTTAAATAAATTCCTTACTTATCAAGATCAATGGGGCATTTTAAAAAGGTTTAAAAGTTTGCTCTGTCCAGTTGTGACTGACTCAATGGTGCGATGCTTAACTCTGGTTCTCAGTCAAGGGAGCCTGCGTTGTTTGAGGAACCTTTCTGTCATCTTGTGACCAACATGAAAATATGGAATGCAGTAACCTTACTGACAAAGCAATATCTATTTATCTATTTCATTTGCATGCTTTCAAACTGCTACATTGGCAAGTAACAAGGGCTCATCCCATTGAGCAGTGTTAGGATCTTAGACTTGGCTGTTGGCTTTCCAACTGACCAGCTCAGCATCTTAACCACTGAAGATCAATTCCTGAACTACAACATATGGGGGGGGAGAGAGATCAAAAAGTCAAGATGTCAGCCATAAGCCAGGTCAAAAAGGGTGGGGCTCAGGTTATCTGGTTATGCCCATCATCTTGACTTTTTTGTCCTCTCCTGAGGACGCCCTCGCCTCTAGCATTAAATTTAATACAAAAATGTCTATAAACTTTGTTTTATCTCATGCTTAATGTCTGCCCTTGAAAATCCTCCTCTAAATTCACAGGACTTTTTTACACAACCATCTAATCAAAGACAAAGACTGCTAAGTAGAGTTGTTTAAAGGGCATTTTACTTATTATAAAGTTTGGTTGAGGAACACTTACATCTGTAAGCAACAGCCCTAGTCTATTGGTCCTATGCCTCTCTGTGAGGTCCCAAAAGATCAGTTGCAGGCCCAGCTTTCTCAGGACAAACTTATTTTTGTTCCTGAATGTGTAGCAACTCACATACCAAATAGCAGAATATTATTGCACAACACTATAGAAATACATGAGATTTATTAACTAACCAAATAAATCTGCTCCTCTGGCTAACATTTTTATTGATTGTAGAAAGATGTCTAGCTTTTGGCAAAGACTTTTGAAGGATGAAAGACCACTTGGAAGATTTACTTTTGCCTTGTGGGAGAGCAAATCTTTTGCATTTTGTCCTTTTGTGCTTTTGTGGGCTGAATTCTTAACCTCCAGGGTTTTGTTTTCAACAGAGCATCACATGCTATGACCCATGTACAAACCCATCTGTCACAGCTGACAGTATTTCAATGTGAGAATGAAGCTAACATCTACTTGCAAAAATAACAATATTCAAAGAACACCTGCTCTTTGCAATATATTGACATATCAAAGCATCAGTGTTTTGGAAAGCTTATTATCTGCATGAGCTTTGCAACATGTTGCATCAAAGGTCATACACAGATATTTTAATAAACAAATAATACAGGTCAAGGAGCAACTAATATCAGATAATCTAGAGAAGTACAGCCAACTAGGTTCCTTCCAAAGAGAAACAAAATAAAACGCTGGTTGTAGAGTGGGAAAACATGGAAAAATTATCCATGAAGCTGATATGATTTGGATCTCTGTAAAATGTGACACATATAACAAAATTATTACAGAGTAAATACCTCATTAGGAGTACTCAGCAAATTCATCATTAGAAGTACTCAGCAAATAAATTTTAAGTGATATCTGTGGTTTTTTTAAAGCGGTCCTATGCAAAGTTGAACTAGGTTTTTGCCAACATAAGGGCACTTAATCTTATGGTTAGACCTAGTTTGACCTCTGGGTTTCGATTATGGTTTTAATTGTCTTTAAGAAGCAACTTAACCATAATTTCAAATGGTTTGGAAACCATTGTCATGGATTTAGTCACCTAAATTACCACCCAGTATGACATCAAATTCAAACATAAGCATTAATCTGTGGTTAATTTCTGCTTCTGAGAGGATTAGAGCAACTATGAAAATAAACTATTGTAACTGCTGTATCTGCTTATCCCCAATGTTTTGGATTGTTTTACTTCAAAATATGTTTTTTAAGCTTCAGGAAGTGTTGTTTGGCCAGTGCAAAAAGGTGACTGGAATAACAACCAAATAGGTGGTCAACCAGCAATTCACAAACTGGCCACAATTTGCCGTTTTGTCTGATCCCAAAACAGTGTGTAAATTGTTTACTCATTGTTAGCACCAGACTTGCTTTCCTTTGTTGTAAAACCTCACCCACTGAATTTCTCAAGCAATTATAAGTAGCTTTTTTAAATAGTTGTGAATTTAGCAAGTATAATTAAGTCACTATTAGGGAAGATCTGGCAAGCAACTTTAGTGTTGAAAATATCTTACTGATATAGAATAACATGAGGAACAGAACAAGACATATAATAGTTTTAGTCAAATCAACATTGCATAGTTAAAAACACATTATAATGTTCCTGCATGTACAGTGAGATCACTATCATTACTTACCATTTAATTGGTTTTAAATAATGTAAAAACATCATACCTTAAATAAGAAAACCAGAACTTTTAAAATAGTTGCATAGTTTTATTACAATAATTTTATTCGAAAGGATGCTGCCACCTCCCCCACCTCCCCAAAAAAAACCCAGCCCACTGAAGTTTAATAATAAAAAAGCATACTTTGGCTTGAAAACACTATAATGCCTTGCTGGAAGAAATGTTTAATTTTGTAGAATTCAAGTCAATTTGTCAGACTGAGTTGAAAGTATATTATGTATACATTGATTCGTAATAGCAATAGCACTTAGGCTTATATACTGTTCTCTAGTGCTTTACAGCAATCTCTAAGCGGTTTACATTGTCAGTATATTGACTCCAACAATCTGGACCCTCATTTTACCAACCTTGGAAAGATGGAAGACTGAGTCAACCTTGAGCCGGTCAGGATCGAAGTCCTGGCTGTGGGCAGAGTTAGTAGGCAAAACTGCATTCTAACCATCGCGCTACTACGGCTCCCAGATAATATCAATGTATGTACAAGAATGCTTTGTTCATGTTCCTAAATACTGCTTCTTCTGGTGCAATCAGAATAAAGACATAGGATTCAAGGAGAAAGAAAATATAGTTGTTCATTATTATTTTTTAACAGTGTGAACAATCACCATTGAAAAGTCAACCACTATTCCAGTCTACTTTGAAGCTTTTTAAGGACCTCACATGAAGCATCCTAAAATGAGGATTACAACATCAGTCCGAGTCAGCCTCAAAGACAGCAAATAAAAGATATCTGACTTCCCATACCACCACCTGCACACATTCCTACCCACAGTTCATAAGCAATACTCCTGCTTTGTTTCTGTCTCCCTGCCCATCCTTTGCCATAGAGGAGATACTCAAATCATTAGACCATGGAAATGCAGCCATGAATTTGCTAATAAAACTTGAGACAACCTTTTCTCCTGCTCACACAATGCTCTTATGTCTGCTTGTGCTGGCATGGGAAAAGAGTTCTACAACCATGGCAAATTGCTCCTCTTGTACTGTTCCTTGGGTGGAAAAGGATTATAATGAAGAAAGCCTAAATAAAACATGTTGTATTAGCTATTGGGGAGTAATTTAAAACAGAGTCCACACTGTGCTGGACAAATGTCCTTTTTTTACAAAGCTCCATTCTCCATTTGAAGAGATGTCTAGTCAAAGTCTGACTTGAAAGTTAAGAATTCCAAGAAAGAAGAGAGGAAGTTACCTATCAAGAGTCAATACTCAGAGAGCAGCTGCAGAGGCACATACTTGACCGGTCATAATTTTGCCTGCTGAATTGAGATGGACTATATTTCTATTTAAATAATTGGAATTATTAGCTATGATGCTATGAATCAGTATCTATCCACCCACATATACACATTCTAAACAAAACTATCTCATTTTAAGATAATCAATTTCTTCTTTATTAATAATCCATTATTGCATTATTGATTACAGGCTATACTGATGACTGCATTTAAGGCAAAGGTCCTGTATGCATCTTTTCTTCTCCTTGTATCTCCTCTAGGCATGCGACGGAATCACTTTCATTGCTTCTTGAAGAGGTCTTTTAGTTTCATATTTTAGTGGCTTAATAAAATAACAAGTTAGACTTGGAAGGAAATGTGCAGCTTTCCGTGTATACTTTGGTGGAAAACAGACTATAGGCAGTCCTCAATTTACAACCATTCTTTTATCAACTGTTCTAAGATATGATGGCACTGAAAAAAAATGACTTACAACTACTCTTCATACAACTGTTACAGCATCATCCCCGTGGTCACAGGATCAGAACTGGAGTGTTTGGCAACCAGCATGTATTTACAAATGGTTGCAGTATCCCAGGGTCATGTGATTGCCATTTGTGACCTTCCTAGCCGGCTTCTGACATGCAAAGTCAGTGGGGGAAGTTGGGTTCACTTAATGACCATGTGATTCATTTAACAACTGCAGTGACTTAACAACAGGGGCAAAAAGGAACCCTCAAATTACAACAATAATTATTGGGTGATGGCTACTACAACACTCATTTTTTCCCTTTATCATTATACTTCTGTGTTAGAATATTGCCAAGACATGTTACGATGAGTCATTGTTATTTGAGAAGGGGAGGTTCATCTACATCCCCGCAGTTCCTCCCATGAAGGGGAGGAGATAGAACTCTCTTGAGGGCCTTGTACTACTCTCCATGTACTTTTTGCATCTAATGTTCATAGAGAAGGCAGGCACGCATCCACATGTCTGCCATGAA
>JANHJO010002101.1:233275-245883 GCA_032468235.1 Pseudoxyrhopus heterurus | reverse complement strand
TTATTTTGTATACAATAAATAACATTGTGTTTAGACATACTACGTGTGATGTCTTACTTCACCTAAAAGCCATATGCCACGATCTATCAGATAAAATCTCTAACATTCTGAGTCTCTTAGAACCAGCTAAAGACAAGCTCTTGACGTGCTTAGAAGGATTAGAATGACATTTTAAACTACTAACCCGCAAATAACCACTCGTCCCCCAAATCTCACTCTCCCAATGTATGAGTAACACCTTCCAGAATTACCAGCCAGCATTTGCTATTTTAATTTCCTTCTTTCCCTTTTCACTTGATGTTGTATGCTGCCCAGAGTCCTTGGGGACTGGGGTGAGTTATAAATAATGAAAAATAATAGAATAATTTTTTTGGTATTTTCAAAGCAAAATCCATTATCACCACTAGATTAGACCAAAGAGATGGAAAATACTTTCTGCCAATCAATTAACCATCCAGATTTTTGCAGCTGAAGTCTGATAGCCCAAGTAATGCAGTAATAGCTACAGGGTCCTACTCATTTCCAACCCCAAGAATAACATTTCAGCTGTTCTCATTGCACAATTGCAGTGTTAGCATCAAGGCCCTCCTCAGCCAAATAAGCAGGTGGGTCTCCAAGCCCAGCAGGGCTAGCTTTTTATATGTTTAAAAAAAAAAGGGACATGGTACACGTTTCCAGTTAAGAAGACACCCTGCTATTAAGAATGACCTTAAATGACCCTAAATGAGCCTTAAATGATCTAACAGCATGTTTGTTTAGCCCAGCAACAAACAGCTGGCATCTATCACAGCCTAAAGAACAAGGTTGGGAACACAAAACACCATTTCTCTGCTTTAAAAGAAGATTTACAATTCCAGGCCTATTTACTTGCTTCCTATACATTCTCCTGTGAGTCTCCAAAGCAAGGTCAAGGTGGCCTGGATCTGCCTTGCACTGGCCTGGGCCTTGAGCCAATCCCACATGCAGGGACAGGCCTCCTCCTCCTCCTCACCTTCTCACATAGCAGCTGCGCACAGCAGGAGGCAAAAGAGGAGTCTCCACAAGAAAACATATATTAGAGCCGGTGGTTTGTACCAGGCATTTCATTTGGCCTCTTTTTAAATAGATAGCTAAAAAGAGGCTGAATGCAAGAGAAAAGGCAATAGAGTTACCCTGAATAATAGCAAACCTCCAGCAAATCAATCAGCTATTGCCGCCGTCCAAATTGACTTGTGTCAAACTCTATCCTGAAGAAGCTCCAGTGGCCCATCTGAACAGAACCAGAAAAGCTGCTGAGACTTTGCTTTATGTTCCAACCTGGCTCTTCTTACTGTATATGGAGAAAATGCAAGGGGGGAGCTTGCTTTTTTAAGGAAAGTGGTGGAACAAAGAGGGATTTTTCAATCACGGCATCTCACTTTTAAAAGGCATCCATCCACGTTTATTTCCGTAGCCTTTTAGATTTTTAGTTTGTATCAGTTGACTTTAGGCCAATGCCTGGTTTAGCTCCAAGAGATTTTCATTGGTCTGATTGTAGCTGCAATTAAGATGATAAAAGGGAACAGCAGTATTTTCTTTTACATGGATGGGTGGAAGTTGGTTGCAGCAATGCCTGCACTTTCCTTAATAAAACACAGAGGGGAAGAAATGCGCAGCAGCTATGTGTAATTTAAATCTTGGATTTGTGAAATAGGCTTATCCTGTATATGGCTGATGGTGATGGTTATCCAGTCCCTCATTCCGGGCCAATGGCAGTAGGGAAGGTGGATGACCATTCCTAGAGCGAGAATAGCTCTTAGCGTTTTCGGCTTGAAAAGCAGAATAGATAGTGAACAGTGCTTTGAAGGGAAGTGCTTTCTACTGCTTACCATTAATAAGCAAATTCTTTGTAAGTGTAGCAGAAAAGGAAGAAACTAGTCAACAGTGACATAATTATACATTTTCTTCTCATATTGTCAGTTATGATTGACATTATTGTCACTTTGTCTCCAGGGTCTGAAGATGGTGTATACATGCATACCACTCCTCCTTCCAAGTTTTCCTCACATCAAAAACCCTCTGAAGGAGGTTAGCCAAGAAAGAACAACTGCCTCAGTCATAAAGGAGGTCATCTCGTCAAATGCCTGTGTCTTCTCCTGTAGTCTGTGTCTGCTTCCAAATGTCATAAAATAAGAAATGAAAGTCTGGATGTGCATGAATAAAGTACAGGGATGCACTGTAACAACAAGCATATCAAATCTCGCTATCAATTTTTGTCCTGGGTGGCCCAGTCTTCTTCAGGAACCTCTAGAAAGGTTGCAAAATGTTTATCAATAACTGTAGCTGTTAGAAATCATCTGGTTATGTAATGGGATGTGTGGATGACCTTGGGAAATGAGGGGAAGAAATGCTGTTTAGGAAACAATTAGACAAGAGAGGCAGAAGCCCCTAGTGCAGACGTCCTCAAACTTGGCAACTTTAAGACTTGTGGACTTCAACTCTCAGAATTCCTCAGCCAGTCAGCTGGGAGTTGAAATCTACAAATCATAAAAGGGCCATCTTTTCCCACCTCTGGTATAATTCAGGCTTGCAAGATTCTCTAATATAACCTCAAAATAAAGTAGAATTAGTTCCTCAAATGATGTTTCCTGCCATGTAAGACTGGCATCAATCGTGCAAGTCTGAAAGAGTGACTTCCCTTAAAAAAAAATCCTTTATATTCTTCTCACCTGTACTCTTCTGATTCCTTCTATATAGCAGAGACTGAACATATTTATAATGATTTGAATTTATTAGCTGCTATATTATTTTCTTTACTGAAGTATGATGGAAAAAGTATGATTGAAGTTTGCATTTTTGAAAACATGAATACAAGAGACAAGGCATTTTTTAGTATATGTAAGCATTCGTTTTCCTAGAAAACACTAAAGCATTTCATTAGATTGAAACTCAAGAACTCATATGCAAAATTAAAATCTAAATTTGTAAAATAAATACTTTTTAGTTTAGGACTATGCAAGAAGCCCCATAAATAATGGTTGATATGATTAGACAGATGTGTCATGTTTCCAAATGACCTATGCATTAAAGGTCCTATAATCAAACTATTTATTCATGACCTGTACAAGTAAAACCCAGGATCATATCCTATTTAGCTGGCCATTGATAACTTATTTACATAATTCAAAACAAGAAGCACCTATCAGAATCAGCAAAAGGAAATATATCCGCAGTATAAATCCAGTACTTAAAAAATGGAAACTGCAATAGGAAATAACACAAAACAATCTGCATTCTTGCTTCTAATTCTGGCCTTCCTATTTCATTAACCTGAATTTATTCTATAAATTCTGGACACAAGTATAAAGTTTGCTTCAGGTAAATATTATGACTCTGTTTACTTGATTCAGTGCAAACATTTCATAGTATGTTTACCCATAAACCTTTGACCACATAAGTTGGAAATGATTGCATAAAAATAGGCAGCACATGATTATTATCAGCATGTTGTTTGGAGCCAATTATGTTAAATCTTTGATGGACAAAATTGATTTTTATGCAAAATTTCTAAAATTACAGTGAAAACTGCAATAGGTATAAAGAGGTCACATAAAAAGTGGTATACAGTGTCTTTTGTTACATGGATTTGTAAGATTTTAAATATGTGAACTATCAAGTTCTCAATAATTTTTTATGTTATACAACAATAAACAAACCATCACCCAAGTTATTGAGTTTAGAAATAAAGATTTTGCTGGGGTGCAAGAGGAAAAATGAATGGATTTGCACACTCTGCAAATTGTGACAGTCCTGGCAGAAGAAAGGCTTGATATTCTGGCTTGATTAGTTAGTTAGTGAAATGGATTTGACTTGCTCATAAAACTTTCCCAGGGCAGTTACTGTGCACAAAGTCCTTCTAGGTGGAACGCTGAATCCTCTAAGAAAATTTTGGACAACAACTACATTTAACTAAATGAACTGGGGATATAATGGCAAGAGCTATAATTTAAGTGCTTTAAAAAGTCCAGTGATTTATTACTTTAGAGAATACCCTGAGCTCAGGTTCATAAAGCACATGTTTTGTTTGGAGAAAGCCCTGGATTTTATCCCTTTAATCTCTAGTTTAAAAAGTTTTAAAAGTGTCTGTTGCAATTTCTATGGTTTTGAACAAATAAAAAACAAAAACCACCCAAAATGGTTTCTCCTTTATTATAGTATCTCTTGTCCCATCATTCATGTTTATGACTTTTTTTTTTACATATTTCTTCATCATTTACATGTACACGACCTGATGTAGTAATTAAAATGGTGTGGAACAAGTCGGGTTCTAGCCCTTCCTTAGGTACAAAACCTGGGAGACTTAGGGGCCAATCGCTCCCTCTTAGGCTCTGCAACATCATTGATAAACAAGCATCCTCCTTACATAATACATTGATAGCTTCATTGAAAGAACTAGACAAAGGCAAGAACTAGACAAAGACAAGAACTAGACAAAGACAAAAAATAGACTCTAACACCATGGAGAAATGATAAGGAAAAGCAACAACTTCCTAATGACAGGTTTGACTTTAATATTTCTGTATATATTACATACACCAATGAGGAGGAAGGGAAAACAAACTATTCTTTACCTAGTTGAATATTTCATTTCCCCCCCCAAAAAAATCTTATTTGAAATTATGCCAATGTCCTAATTAAGGCAACTGCTATTTTCATATCAATTGCCTACAAGAAACACAGGGATAGGAATGCATTATTATCCCCTTCATCTCTAAAGACTGTTCTGTGTTGCATGGCATCTACCTTTGCTATGAAAAAGATTAGGAATTGTTTTAAATCAATATGTAAAGAACCTTAGAATGAATACTTCAAACATTCGTCTGAAACTTGACTGCTCTCAGTCCCTATGTGTCACGTTCCACTAGGTAGACTACTAGGGAGGCTAAAACTATTTTTTGAGCTTGGCTATAATAATAGAATCTTGCAATTATGCTGTATCTCCCCTTCCTTCTACTTCAGTGAATTAGGCAGGCATCTAAGTCACCACAAAATATTACCTTACTATGGAGTTTAGTTAAGTAATTTTGTTAATATTTAGTTAAGTAAATAATCTATACAGCTAAACTACATCAGTTTTGTCCTGATCCCATTTTTAATTTTTGTAGCTCCAGCATGTTACTTAAACATCAAACATGGCTTTTGGCTTGAGAGAAAGTGTGTGCATGGGGACTGAATGTAGCTCCTATTGACCATTGTAACGAAACTAAATCCACCCTCTTTAATATGTGGTCAAGGCATTTTTCAACCAGACCTGTTTCCTTGTGCAAAGGCAACTGCCAAGGAAGGGAAAGGCTAATATAATTAATAAGCAAAAAAATAAAATAAAATTGCAACACATTTAATATAGCATTGCACTATGAAGTTTCCAAAGATTCTGCCCATGCACTATGATCTGGTAGTGTAGGCAAGCTCCTAATCACCCCAATTAAATAATGTCATCCATCAGGATCCAAGAGGTGTGCGTTCCCTGCTGCATCACCTCCTCTCTGGAATCGCATCCCACTCCTAGGAGGTCATTCTTCGATTGTTTTAGAAGTTTTTGAAGATCTGGATTTCCTTCCAAATAAAGGGCTTAGGATGGCTGCTGAGCCCCCAATGGTTATTTTGTCATATATTTTTTTGGGTTGTTATCATTTTATTCTTTTCTGAACATTTTTTCCCCATTTGTTTTCTGTCTTTGGATGTAAACTGCTCAGAGTCATCAGAGAGTTGGAGGGCCTTCAAATCCAAAATTAAATTAAAAAAAAGTTTGGAGTACTGTCCATATAAAGTGCTCTATGTGTAGTGAATACAGTTTTCAAAACAGTTCAACAAGGAGTGCTTGCTGTTTAATCTACAGGACATAAATTTTTTCTATATGCATTCCCAAACCCCAATCACTTGATTCCAAGGGATTTCTATAACTTAGTACTTGATTCCGTGATATTCATTTAAATATAGTATGGGCATATGAAGATTTTAAAGCAAATATTACAACATACCCACAAAGCATCATGTGCCAAGCCACGTAGTCACCTCTTGCTTAGCTCAGAGGATATCAAATATGTAAGAGTATGTTTTAAACAATGAATAGAAAGTTCATTGTCAGATGTAAAACAGAAGGTGATTCAGTCAGATGTAGCTTTCCAATATCAAATTTGCAGTTTCATAAACCTAGCTCTGGTATGAAACTTCCAGCAGCAGCTCTCAAGATTTGTTTTCCCAGGATCAGACACATTGCATCCTAGGGATTAGCTGAGGATATGGTCAAATTCTAACATATTATTTTTGAGAACTCCTGAAAAACTGTTGTAGTGTCGAGTGAAAGAGAAGAGCAAATATTTCTATCCTCCAGAGAAGAGAAAATGAAAGATCGGGCAAACCACAAACATCTAAGAGGATTCCAGAGTGTATCATAGAGATTGATCCCTAAGCACTTTGACAACAACATGGTAATTATGAGAAGTCAACATGGATTTGTCAAGAGCAAATATTTGGTTTTTGGCCACTCCTCATGAATGCCTGCAATAAATCTGCAATAAACTTGTCCTTGAGAGAAGGGGTTTACCTCTCAGAAATAGCACTTTTGGATTCTGTGTTTGGTACCAGCTGCTAATGGGAAGAGAGAGGAGGAAGAGGACTAATGGTTTTAAGGTATAAGTGTCAGCAACCAGAGACACTGTTTTGTGGGTAACTGGCCATGAGACTTTGTATTTGCAATTAAGGACAGCAACCGCCACTCTTTCTGTGTCTTTATCAGTTCTAAACAGAAGGATTGTTTACTGAGTTCCTGAATCTCAGGCTCCAACTTAGTGCTGACATTTTCATGGATTATGTCTGAGGAACAGAACAGAATAGAATAGAATAACAGAAGGGACCTTGCAGGTCTTCTAGTCTAACCCCCTGCTTAGGCAGGAAACCCTATAACATTTCAGGGTCTTAAGTTTGACACCCCTGGTCTATCCCAATCATCTAATGGATTCACTTAGTTTCCAAAGGGCACTTTGGGTTCCTTCTATAACCTTGTAAGGCAATTCTGCTGAGACATTTGTTGCCCTCTGGAACTTGAAAGTACCATAGTAGCAACCATGGACAAGGTTGCACCCGAGCAGTTTCTTCTTGTTTGTTGATTCTGGGGTGCTTCTTAATAAATGGAAGAAATGAAGTATTTAAAGAAATGCCTTGTCTCTAGCTGTTTCTGCCTATCTCGTGTGTTCAGGTATAGCAAGTGTGCCCCAGGTCCCATTAATTAAAAGTTGTCATTATGATACCTAGGAAGTCTTGTAAGAGATTGATACAGCTCCTAGAGTTAGGGTGTCTGTAGAGCTCCTGCCAAGTTGTTTGTTTCTGGCTGTTACAGTATTTATGTGATCTTGTCAGGGCAGTCATGTTTCTTTTTAAATTAGTTATTATTTTAAATAAAGTAAGGTGCCCAGGCATTTTTCTAAGAGTCAGGTTGTCTCAAAATAAAACAAACAAATATTTGAGACTTTAACTCATAGAAGCCTGCCTAAACCTTACTATTTTCAGATCTCTCATCAGCAAAAATAATAAGTGATGAGGGGAAAAGGGAATTATTTTATTAATTTAAATTAATTTAACCACTCAGAGTTGCTGGGAATCAGGTGGCATATAACAGTAGTAGTAGTAGTAATAGTAATGTAGTAGTAGTACGGTAGTAGTAATAGTAATGAGTCATCAGGCTCAAGGTTGACTCAGCCTTCCATCCTTCTGAGGTCGGTAAAATGAGGACACAGATTGTTGGGGGTAATATGCTGACTCTGTAAACCGCTTAGAGAGGGCTGTAAAGCACTGTGAAGCAGTATATAAGTCTAAATGCTATTGCTATATATAAAAGTTTAAAAACATTAGGAGGGGGCAAGAATGATTAATTTAAATTTTAAATTAATGTATTTTAAAAAGCTGACAAAACCTTGAACTTTGAACAGCCTAACCAGATTGTGGAGACTATGTATAATATGTATGACACTAGTCTTACATACTGCTTCATAGTGAAGCAGTAATATTCTCCGCTACCTGAAGGTTAGGTAACCCGATAAAGTGCTTATTACAGTAATCTAGACAAAGAATTACCAAGGTTATTTTTGTTCAAGAAGCTAGTGGATCATCTGGAACTAGTTCTTATAAAAATCTGAACCTCCAGTGGCAAAATTTGATTAGTGTATATCCTTCAGTTTTATACCTATTTTAAAGAAGGTAAAGGTTTCTCCTGTCCAGTTGTGTGTGACTCTAGGGGATGGTGCTCAGCTTTTTTAAATATGGAAATGTCTTTGGATATGGAGCCATAATAGTCACTTGTTTGTCAAGGTATATTGTTGCATAAAAAATCATTAGTCTTAAGTTGCTGAGTTATTTGTCAGTTGTATCATGGCTATATAGAAGTTATTCCAGGTTCAGTTTTAACCTCAGATTCTCATTTCTAAGTCTTCACAAAAGCCTAGTAATACCTATTGAGAACTCATGAAGAAAATACATTAGACATGTCAGTAGTAAAGCAATTGGCAGAGATTGTGCACAGAGAAACACCCATGCCTCACATGATAGGACAAACACTCAGGTATATGAAACAACCTGTTAAGCCAATTCAGGGCTAAATACTGTAAATAATGTCACTTCAAACTTTTTGAAAGCATGATTTGTTGAACAACAAATGACTTACAATGACTATGTTGGCTTTGCATGTTGCATTAAGCCAAAATTAAAGAAATACACATGTGAATAAGTCCTTTAACATTAAGAGTACTCAGCACTGCAGATTTGAAGAACAAAATATACTTCAGAGCATGCAAGTGAAAGCAAATAAATCCGCCAGCAACTCTAACCTTTACCTTTTTCCAGGATCCTGCAATAGCTGTAGGATTTTTGGGAATGACACAGCTGTTTCCAGGAGTTGCAGACAGATCTTCCAGGAGTCCTGCCCTGCCCTCCAGATCACATTTTCCTCTTTGAATCTGAAAATGCTGCCCAGCCTTGTTGAATACAGTAGAGAGACAATGGCAAACTGTAATCCGTAAACCTTTATAATTTTTGTAATATCTGAATTTACAAATTATGGTTTGCCATTGGGAATATTTGCGGATGCCAGTGGCTATCTTGAAATACCTCTTATAGGGATAAAGGCACAATCCAATCTGACTTGAAGGTTCTCTTATTCTAGCCAATCTTAATAAAAGTAGCTTTAGCCTTCCTGTAGAGTTGATTTTCTGGTCTGGTTTACCTAGTGGGGTTCCCTCCCCCTATAATTTGGCCATCAGGGAGAAGGGAAGTAGTTGCCCTTCCCATGGGATGATCTCTGAATCTGCCAAAACAACAATCAATTGATTTGACCTCCTTAATAAAATTTGGTTCCATTGACACCCAAAGCAGTAAAAGAGGAAGTAAAGAAGAAAAGAAATTGGTTTATAAATCATGCTGAATTGTAGCTCTTTGTTTAATGCAGGATAAACAAGTTGCTTGAAGCATTAGTTAAATAAAATGTAATTTGGAATGATGTATGATCAGAATCAGATAAATCTTGACATTTTAGCTTGTATAGGCTGGCATCATCCTGAAGATCTTTCTATGTGGTTATTAAGCATTATCATTCGCTTTGGGCATATGGTCACTATTGGCTTCAGTCACAAATTATATAGTATGGTTAGTGGAGCTGGATTTGTCTGTTTAATGAATGAAGATCAAATGTAATCTTCAGATTAGGTGCATAAAGTTTCATCCGTGTAAATCGGAAGGTTTGTTGCAGTGTTTGACAAATCATAGTTAATGTATCACTCTGCCCCCAAGGGCAGGTACCCAGGACTTGACAAATCAGTATGCTGATAGAGTGAACTATGAAAACAAACAGATTTTCCCAATATGTTTTTGGAAACTGAATGTGTTTAGGTGGACTGCTGATCACCAGTCATGGTTTAGTAGTGTGATATCCTAGAAATAAAAGCACAAAGCAATAATGTATGACAAGTAAGATTTTTTTTAAAAAAACTCTTTATTGTATTAAAATTCTAGCAAAAAATTATGGGTTGATTTTTTAAAAAATGTGGGCTGATTTTTACAGCAAAGTTGGAAGAAACAAGACAATTTCTATTGTTTGTGTGATATGAACTCACACTGCTTGTCAGTCTATAAAACAATGCTTAAAAACTGGGTATTCCTTTTCTGCTGCTTGCCTTGCAGTGGTTTCACATTCTAACACACACACTGAGCTGAACAGGCAGCCATTTCTGGCAAATAAAAGGGGTGTCTGAAGGTGCTCCTTTTCAGACGGTTCTCAGATGCATTCTCCAAGAGGTGGGACTTTGGAGCACCGCTGAGCTCTCATTGGTTGATTTCACAAAACTTTTCCTCTCTTAGTCCCATCCCCCTTTTCTTCTTTTGAGAAGTTCATTTTGCTGCTTCTCAAACAGGCACGTCATCTAAATCTCCAATGATTTAGGTTGATATCATGGGTTCCGAAGCAGATGATTCCAAAGAAGGTATACTTTTACTTTTTTTTTCTCCCAAGGAGGGTTTTTTTTTAATTGTTGCTTTCCAAAGCTGCTTCTGGGAGATGATGAATAGCGGTTTGTATTTGCTGTAATGCTGAACTGTTTTAAGGGAGGGGAGAGAAAGCAAAGGAATCTGAAGGCAACTATCTGCATTTCATTGAAAGTGCAGCAACTAAGCCCTTGACACCAAGAATATTTTGTTCTTTGTAGAATGACAAGCATACACAAAGTGTATATTAGAAGCTTTGTGTGCCTAAGTCACAGACAACAATGGTTTGAAAAAGGAAAAGATATACAGTACGTTAGTTTGAACACCCTCCGACTTTTGTAAAAGGAAGTTGTGTAATACAGAGAACTGAAAGATCGTTATTTTAAGGAGTTTTAGAGAAACAGTTTTACTGGTTGATGCATGTTGAATTGAATAACAGTATATCTGTGGCAAAGTTTGTCTAAAGGGAAATATCCTTCCTTTCTTTTCATGGTATGATGAGCATGTGGAAGATCTGGAAATGTTCCAAGAAAACTGAATATTTACCAGCGTAAATGTGGGTTGGGTTGGGAAATATCTGGTGAGAGAAGACAATTTTCCCCTTGAAAATTTAAGGCAGTAGGACTACTTAAGTCCAAAGAGAGGGTAAATATCTCTGAAAACATGGGCATATTTTAAACAGCTCAAATTTCCTGATTTGCTAAGAAGCCAGATAAGCTGCTGGTATAAACCACACTAATCAGATCATCAGTTTGATAGCAAGCTAGGGAACTTCAAAATATTGCAGAGAGCTGCTTTCTTCTAATCTGACAATCCCAGCAATAGTAACATTTTCCACATATATCTAATGTGAGTTAAAAGTGTGTTTGTTTCTGATTCAAGCCATTTGGCTGAGCAAAAGTTACTAAATTTAGTGTAACTGGTGGAACAAATTTATTCAAATGCTCCCATATGCTAATGCTTTCTGTTCAGGGAAGGGAATAACTGAATCTAAATCCAGATAACTATGCTAAACCCTTTTCCTGTAACTGCTTTAGAATCTAGCATTCCACCATACTCATTTCACTTCTTTTGTGCAGTAAATGAGTAAGCAACATGCATGTCATGACAAGACAAGGAGTAGGAAGAAAACTTAAAATTCAGTTGACTAAATTATCACAGCTATCTGTGTTCAGGAGAATTATAGTCATATCAATAATTTGAAGAAACAATTCATTGTTTCTTTTTTGAAAAACAGCTGAAATTAACACAGGGTAAACAATGAAGAAAGACTAGTGGTGGCTTTGACTCCAATGAAAATTAAATTTATATTTGTGTTTTGCTTTTTTTAAGATATGAAACATTAGATTATGATATTTTAATAATGGTGGTGATTCTGAAATTCCGATTCAGCTCTAAATTAATTTCTAGGGTATTTCCCAGTTGAATTGCTGTATGGTTTTACACCTCATGGAGAAAATCTATGTGGTCACTAAGACTGACTTGATGGGACATAATTATAATCACGCTTTACAGCACAAAAAGCTTTGGATATATATGTGTCTGATGGCAATATTCTGTATGTTTCTCATGGATACCTTTTGAATGATACTCCTTCCATTACAAAGCATGCAATGCATTTTATTTGTCTTTAAATTTCTCTCGATTAAGGAAAATTTATTTCTAGGTAAATCTATAGGATTACTGCCTTGAGTAGGTAGTAACAATGGATGGTTGGTAGAGGTATATTTCTAAGGAGACCATCAATCCCATTACTTGGTAACTTTTATTTATTTGCCTAAGCCAGTTGGGTTTAGATAATGTTTAGTTAATGGCTGCTGCTCCTAATTCTGTTTCAGCTGTATGAGTATTACATACTTCCGTTATTTTTATTGTTTCATAAACTGCTGGAGAACTCATGAAATATATGGGATGAGGGCTTTTAAAGACACACACACATACACACACACACACACACAGTTCCAAAGTAATAAAACTGTAAATATCATTAAGTTACATTTTATGCATTTTTGTACAACTTCCAGAAGAAGAATAAATAAAACAATGCAAGCTGGCGGGCCCGTGGGGGAGGGCCTTCTCTGTGATGGCTCCGACCCTATGGAACGATCTTCCCCCGGAGA